>OU343065.1:17833614-18003017 GCA_910593695.2 Ocypus olens | reverse complement strand
TGCCTCCTTTACTACTATTGTCAATAGCGGCTCGTGGAACATGTTCCCCGCCTCCTCTTTTGAACAAAGAAAGACCGATTAATCTTCCAAGTCCAAAGTTATTTTGAATTTGAAGGAATAATTTTAAACAGCCGAATTCGAACAAGCTGAAAATATTATTTATGTGTACTTTCGATTTATCGTGCGTTTGCACACACAAGCGCAAAATCCGTGACATAACCTCACCACTAAACAATACACTCGGAAAATAAAAAAAAATGCGTTTTTTTTTTTAAATCTGCACAGCCAGTTGTTTTTTTTTAAGTACACCTTCCGACCTACCAAACATTTATAAAGACTCAGCTGTTACCTTATATGCAGATGATACAACTATCAACTCTTCAAGTTGCAATGGACCTTGATTCAAATGCACAACTAATTACTCGGGAATGGCTAACATCTAACAGGCTGACACTAAACTAAACGAAAACCGTGCAAGTCATATTTTCTCTGAAAACTTCTCAGCCTTTCACTTTGAGTCAATCTAACTTCTTAGGTATACACATTGACTCTAAACTTACTTGGAATAAACAGGGCGAAGTGCTAGCTGCGAAGCTTTGCAAAAACACGTATTTACTGAGACGTCTTAACAACACACTTCCACAGTTAGCACTTCGTTCGGCTTACTTTGCATTGATTCAATCACACATCTTATATGGCATACTAATATAGGGGCACTCAGGTATAACTACAAGAATTTTCAAATTGCAAAGGTGAGCATTAAGTCATTTGCGAATGATCGTACACTGCGGACTGTAAGCCTAGCTTTATCGCACTTAACATTTTAACAGTTCCGTGCATTTATACGTTAAAATGTATAATATTTGTTAAGACAAATATGGACAGATACCGTACTCATGTTCAAATTCATGAACATAATACGAGACAAGCACTTGACATTTACCCAAGTTGTCCAAGGCTCTCAAAAAAACAAAATGGCGTTAATTACTATGGTCCAAAACTATTCAATATGCTCCCTGAAAATGTAAAATCGTTGCCAAATTGCAAATTTAAACTGGCATTAAAAAGATACTTTATCAGAAAAGCATTTTATAGCGTAGAAGAATGCTTATCTAGTAACCTACAGGATTTTGACTCATTTTAAAGTGTTTGTGTTTGTATATTACTGTACCTTAACGTCTGATAATTAACGAACTTCTAATTTTTGGTTTTATTTATTTTTTATGTTTTAAATTTTGAATTTTGAATTTTAGATTATAAGTTTTAAATTTTAAATTTTAAGTTGTAAATTTTGAATTTTGCATTTTAGACCTTAGGTTTTAAAATTTTAAAATGTTTATCTTTTAATCTTCTATAATGTTTACATATTATTTATTTACGAATTTTAATTATTGTATTTTTAGTGTGTATTTTGTCTAATTTTAATGTGTATTTTATCTTTAGCCAGAGAAGTAGCTGTATTCATGACTTGTGTAAACTGTAACGTGTTGATACCAAATAAAATTATTATTATTATTATTATTATTATTAAAGAATCACGTTATTCCGATCCTAAATCAAGGCAGTGCGAAGACCTTTCAATACCTGAAACGTGCCTTGGGTGATAGTAATAACTGTTACTGCTCTTACGGAGACCTCTTTATTTAGAACTGGCATAATTGGGGAACGGCCAAAGGCCAATAAGCTTTGCTTTAACGATAAATATAGCCCTATATTAACTTTATTAAAATTTGCAATAACTTGAATTTTAACACGATTCAAGTGGGACCAGATCGTAATCCGATGCAAAGTAAAATACTTAATGAAGCGCGAAGGCAACTGGAACAAAGGGGACGTAAAGGCTGAGTAAACCTAACAATCAAATTCATCATTCATTCATCAGCGGACACCAGTTTGTTACAAATACCCATACTTCATGAGAGTCCATGCCCAATGGAAACATCACAGCTTACTACCAGAATGTCCGAGAATTGAATACAAAAACAAAATATTTGTACAATAATGTTAGTGTTTGTGATGATGATACTCCTTACCGAAACTTGATTGACTCAAAAGTGTAAAAAATGGTGAATTGTTAAATGACTCTTATAAAGTTTTCAGAACCGATCTCGATCCTTTATTAACCGGTAAATCTAACGGCAGTGGAGTATAAATTTGCCTATAATTGACTTGTTAACACAATGTTGACCGATGACGAGTTAACTCGTTCAATTGAAGGGCCGGATTCTATAAGTGGTGAATACGTCACGTCGTCGCTCCGCGCGTGGCGCCCCTGTCAGTACGACTGCCCGCACAGTAAGTTCGGTTGGTGACGCGTTTCAGAATTTTCAACAGAACATAACGGTGAAGAAACTTTTAATGAACAGTACGCGGATACTTTATCTGATTGTTCGAGTGATTTAGAAGCAAATTGTAGTGATTCGGAAAGTGATGGATCTGACATTTATTACCAAAACGGCAAAAAAGGAAATGTTATAGAATCTAACAGTGAGAGTGATTGTGAAGTTTGGATTTAAAATGACACCTTCCTTGGAGGATTATTCAAACATTTCGGGTGTAACTGTAAGTTTCACTGATGCCACATCCAAATCAAATAATTCCATAAAAATTCTGCTAAAACTTTACCATAGACGAAAGTTACCACTAGCGACTTGAAGTGTCTTGGGTTATTGATATTGATGAGACAAACTAAAAAGCCACATTGGAGAGATTACTGGTCAACGGATCCTTTGGTTGAAGCACCAATATTCCCTAAAACAATGAGCAGGATGAGGTTCGAGCAAATTCTTACATTTTTCCATCTCAATGATAATGCACAAAATACATCTAGTGGAGACAGTTGTGGGGACCAACGCTAGACGACCATATATATGCATACACACCACCTAGCGACCACGAGCAAACGCGCGACTAGCGAACGAGCCAACGCGCCACCCCGGCAAGGGATGGGCGCGCCAGCAGCAAGGGCTAACGTACCACCCACCGATGAGAGAGGACGCGCCTAGAGTATTCCTAGGGCAAAGACGCGACAACCCTTCATAATGCCCTGCGGACGAAGCAGAGACAATCTCTTCTCCGACAAACCGCCAGGAGGTACCACAGCTAAGACACGCATTAACTAGTACAGCAGTGCGGAAAGCGTCGAGCTTTCATCTAAATCTAAAACGCCGAGTGCGATGATTAAGAAAAGTCCCAGCAGCTTTATCACCGATCTCGACACCCAAGAGGAGGATTCAGTCAGACCCGCTGACAACGCCGCCGAGGCAGACGACAGACAACCAGCAACGAACGACGCTCAGCCCCTCTTCAGACCGGACCAGGACCACTCGACTCCAGTCCCAGTGTCACCACTGCCTTCGACGCCCAGAAGGAAACGGACAGCTAAACCATATCCTCGACTACATCGCATCGCATCGACCGCGACACTCTACACCGGACTGAATCCTTGGAGGGTTCGCCTCGACGACATCAGAAGACATTCAGTGCGGAGACAATATCGCCGCTCACCAGAGGGAAGACCCTCACCCTGTATTAAATGTAAATACACTTGTAAGTAAATTGAAATAAAACGACTTAAAGACCACCTCTATTTGATCACCAAATAAACCGAACATAAGCAACCCCAAAACAGACTTTGTAAAATTAGACCTCTATTCAATTACCTTATTCCTAAGTTTCAATCTCTGTATGTACATAAACAGCAGTTATCATTTGATGAAGCAATGATACCATCAGCTTCAGAACATATAATCAGGCAAAGATAATGAAATTTGGGACTTTAATGAAACTGCTTTGTGAAAGTGAGTCTGGATACATTTGCAACTTTGAGATTTATGCTGGTGAAGGAAAAAAGCTACGAGAAACTATATTATCAGTCTTGAGGCCTTATCTGGTTTATTGGCATCATGTATATCATGATAATTACTATAATAGTGTTTCGACAGCTGATATATTATTAGAAAAGAAAACACTTGTATGTGGTACCATACGGGAGAACCGTGGCTTACCAAAGGCACTAATAGAAAAGTCCAAGAATTTTCGGAAAGGGCAAATGACTTTTGTACGGAAAGAAGCCATTCTTCTTCTCACATGGAAAGATAAAAGGTTAACATGATAATAAATACATGAAAGGAGTCGATCGTGCAGACCAGTATCTTTCGAAAAAGTATAAAATGGTCTAAAAACAGCGTTATTTTTAATCAATTGCATTTTGTTTAATGCATTAAAAGTTTACTCTAACAAGTCACAAAATAAACTAAGATTTTTAAAAATGTATATACTAGAAGTAGCTAGGAAATGGATTTCTGTAGATTCAAATGAATGCAGCACACTTCCTGGCAGTTATTCTCGTACTTCTAGAAAAGCTCCATACAAAGATTCACCTTTCAGGCTTTCAGGAAAGTTAAAGGACAATGTTTTAGAAAAAAATAGCCTAAAAACAAATCAAACTAGAAGGTGTAGAGCAGATTCTTCTCGCAGCAAAACGAGATATATATGCAAAACATGTTCCGTACCATTACACGTAGGTGGTTGCGATACCGTTTATCATACCAAAACGAGTGATCTTGAAACGTGAAACGAGTGATCTTTTGTCTGTACCCTTATTCTCTTACGCAATATGGTTAACCCCGAATACGCCTCATATAAAATGTTCCGGAAAATGCTCTAAATCTATTCACATAAAATGTAGTGGCCTAAAAGATGTTGAAATCTCGTCTCTCAACAATAAAAATATGAAATGGGCTTGTTCTAAATGTATTCCCCCAACGTCTTCTTTGCCATGTAACGATTCATTTAATTTTGATACCCTGAATAAAATTATAACGGAACAATTCTTGTTATTTAAAGAAGAAATTAAAAATATTATTGACTCTCGATTTAGTAAAATTGAATCCAAAATCCTGAAAACAGAACAAAGTAATAATAGCCTTAGGCATGAGGTTGATGATATTAAGAAGGTAATGTCGGATAATTACTTTATAACGGAGGAGGTTATTGAAGAAATGTGTGATAGATCTGCAAGAAAAAAAAATGTGTTACTATTTAATTTTCCAGAGTCTCGTTCGATGGCTATTTCTGATAAAGTAAGGGATGACATTACGGAAGTTAATTCTGTTCTGGAAACTCGAAATATTGATGTCAGACCAGCTAAGGCCTTTCGTTTGGGCTTGGTTAATAACAGTAATAGGCCGAGACCTTTAAAATTAATTTTTAATAACGACAATGATGCATTAAATGTTATTAAAAGTAACTCTGTTCAACGTGATTCGCATGTGAAATTCCGTCCAGATCGTACAAAAAAACAAATTGAATATTTCAACAAAATTAGGAATGAACTTGAATTACGTAAATCTCAGAATGAAGCCAACTTGTACATAAAATATCGTAATAATATCCCTTTCATAGCCTCTAACAATCGTCCTAATGTATCTCAGTTAAAAAACTAAATATATATTATCAAAACTGCGGGGGTATTCGAACTAAGCTTAAGGATCTAATGTTTTCAGTGAATTCAACTGATTTTGATATTATTATTATTTGTGAAACATGGTTGTACAGTGACTTGTCAAATATCTTATTACATTTCAATCGTTATAACATGTTTAGATCAGATCGTAGTGTCGAAGGTGAGGTTAGAGGCGGTGGATTACTTATTGCGGTGAAGAAATCCATTGATTCGGCTCTTATTACCAAGTGCAACAAAATCGAACATTTATTCGTCTCGATTTCCATCAATAAAATTAACTATGTAATTGGTTGTGTATACATTCCTCCCCGTTCTCCGGTTCATATTTATAATAGTCACGCCTATGTTCTTGAAAGTCTTTGCAATGATATTACAAATTTCTTGATTTGCGGGGACTATAATCTTCCAAAAATTAACTGGTCAGATCAAGGTTCTATTGTGTCAAACCTCAATTCGCTTGATGGTAATTTACTCTTGAATAACTACAGTTTCTGCAATTTTCAACAAGTTAATTTGATTCCGAATGCTCGTGCTGTATCTTTGGATTTGGTTTTTACTCGACTGATCAATGTTTCTGTTAATTTAGCAGACAATATTTTATTACCTACAAGCCTACAAGTCAACATCATTCAGCATATTCAATTCATTTGCCGGTAAGTAATATTCCAATATTACGTACATATGAGAAGACTATTTTATATAACTTGGGCGATTATGAAGCACTAAATTTATTTTTTAATTCCATCGATTGGGACCAAGTACTTTCCGGTAACGATATGAATAAAATTACGGATAAATTCTATTCCATTCTACATAATGCTATTGACTGCTATATTCCATATAAAAACACATGCAATGCAAATGTCTCGTTTCCTAAATTTATGAATTCTGAACTAAAGCAACTCATTCGTAAGAAGAAAGTTGCCCACATAAAATATAAAAATACGGGACATCCAGAAGATTATGCTGATTTCTCCAACCTCAGAACGCAGTGCAAGAGATTATGTAAGATATCATATGATAACTATTTATCATCTGTCGAATCCAAATTGAAATCTGATCCAAAATATTTCTGGCGATATGTTAAGGATAACAGCAGCAAAGATATGTTACCTAGTTGCTTGATGTATAACGATACTACTGCTAATTCCGGCGAGGCTATTGTCAACTTATTTGCCGTTTTTTTTCCATCAATATATGTAAATGGTAATGAAGAAATTAATTGCGATAATAGGAACACTACCCAAATAGAGTCTAATAATTTTTTGTTTTCGATTAGCAAAGAGGAAGCGTTTAATACAATATTAAGTCTAAAACTTACAAATGTTGCCGGCCCTGACAAAATACCCAGTATGTTTCTAATTAATTGCATTTATTCACTTTGTACACCAATATACATACTATTCAATAAATCCTTAAATCTTGGTATTATTCCCGATGCTTGGAAGATCAGTTACTTCTCTCCGATTTTTAAAGCAGGCGATCGCCAGTTAGTGTCCAATTACAGAGGAATTTGCATTCAATCATGCATACCTAAGATGCTTGATAAATTGGTTTCCATACAATTGGCTTGGTTTGCTAAGAAGATTATTATTCCACAACAGCAACAGCTATCTTTCGGGTCGATCAACAGTGTCCAATTTACTTGTATATAAACACTTTGTGTCTTCTGCTATGGAAGCTAATAATCAAGTTGACACTGTATATACTGATTTCGTAAAAGCATTTGACAGAGTCATTATAGAGCTTCTTGTGTGTAAACTTTCCAATATGGGATTACATGGACCAAGTCTTCATTGGATCAACTCGTTTTTGCCTAGAAGAATTCAAATTGTACGCATAAAATTTTTTTGTTCCGCTCCAATATCTGCATCCTCCGGTGTGCCTCAGGGCTCTCATTGTGGTCCTATTCTATTTTTACTTTTCATTAATGACTTGCATAATGAAATTAAAAACAGTAACTTTTTAATTTATGCTGATGACCTCAAAATTTTCAAGATTACAAAATCCTTGAGGGACTGTTCTGAGTTACAGAATGATTTAAATAATATATATGTCTGGTGTAATGAGAATCGGCTTGACTTAAATATTAACAAGTGTTTTTCTATATCTTTTAGTCGATCTAGAAACGTTATAAATTTTATCTATAATATCAACGCTAGTCATTTGGAAAAGCAAAATACAGTTACGGATCTGGGGGTTACATTTGATTCTCATCTTAATTTTAATCAACATATTGACCTCATATGTAATAAGGCACTAAAAAAATAGGGATTCGTATGGCATATTGGTAAAGATCTAAGTTTGGACTGTCTTCGATTACTTTATTGTGCTTTAGTACGCTGCCACTTGGAATATGCGTCAGCAGTTTGGTCTCCATACACAGACATCAATTGCCACAAACTGGATAGGCTTCAAAATAAATTTTTACGAAGTATGGAGTACAAGTCCGGGCAAACCCATATCCAAGGATCCTACTCTGACATCATGAGCTAACTTGGAATTGATTCATTAGGTAAGAGAAGAGCCATCGCTGACTTATGCTGTCTTCATCGCTTGATTAATGGTTCCATCGACTGCCCCGACCTTCTAGCTGAAGTGGATTTCAACATACCCCACAACAGGACCACCAGGAATTCACCTCTCTTTTGTCTGCGTTTTTATAATACAAACTTTGGCGCGAACAATTTACTTCATCGGAGTATGTCCATTGCGAATGGTGTAGTAAAGGAAAGTTGGTTCAACTTATTTAATTCCTCTTATTTTTCTTTTAAAAGGAATTTAAATAGAAGACTGGTAGTTTAATTTATTCGTTTCATTATTTCAGGTTCGGTATATTTTCATTTGAATTGATTTTTTTTTTGCTTAAATTGTATTTTATTTTTATTTTTTACTTACATTTTAATTTAGAGAGATGTCAAACTTGTATTTCATTTTTTTTTAAATTTACTTTCTTATTTTTGTACATTTATATTTAGTTATATTTTAGTGTAGGTAGTGACCAAATTTGTATTTCATTTATTTATTTTTACTATTTTTTCTTTATTTTTGGTTTTGTATTGCTGTATTTTGTGTTTATTTATGTAAAAGGGGTTACCCGTAAATAAATTATTATTATTATAAACAAAATTTTTAAAAGTTATATAAAAAATATGTCTAAAGTTGAATTTAATTTCATTCAATATACATAAAATTTATTGCAATTTATTAAGAATGTTTTTCCTTATTTCCGTATTACAAAATAATAGCCGGTGGAGTGTTAGCCTAGCACGCCGCCGGCCAAGGTTCAAATCCCAGTTCCGAGGTTTCTAAGTTGCCGTATTTATAGGTTAGGATTAATACTTTAAAACACTCCATCTTTCGGATTAAATTGTTGAAGGACCCGTGTAGTGCCTGGATGTTGCGTGCACGTTAAAGATACAGTGGGTCGAAATTCCCACCGGATTCGACAAATTTTCCGGAAAGTTATAGACCTAATCTCCAGCGCCATGATTAGCCATAGCAGCAGAAATAGATGACGTGAAGCCACAAATAAATATATTTTTTAAAAATCCGGTGACATGACATCGGTTCTGTGTAAAATTGCCGGCCAACAAAGTGGTAATATGCAAATGTAAATAAATTTGGGACAACCTCACTTGTTGCAGAAGCATTATATAAATTCAATACAGATGAAAGTAGCCCAAATATATAATTATTCAACCTGTTCGTAACTCTGCAAAATTAAGTCTTACTAAGACTATAAACAAATAACTTATTGAAACAACTACTTCCCTGGCTAGTGCCACGCCGGATATAGAATGATAAATGAAAAGAAATTTGCTTGTTATAATTTTTTTAGATTTTAATGAAATAACAGATACAACCCCCATATGCTACATATCGTCGAAAAGAGAAAAAAAGAACCTAATAAAATAGGTCAAAGTCAACTATAAGCTGTATTAAAAAAAACACAACTTTATGTTACAACTTTCATATTAAAGAAGATAATCCTTTTAAAAAAGTGCTTAAACAACATATAACTTTCATTATTGTCAAATCATAAACAACTGAGATATTTCAATATATCGAAAATGGAAAAAATTGACTTTTTGGCTATAACTCGAAAACAAAGAAAGGTAAATAAATTCAGATTTCACCCTTGAATGTTTCTCGAAAAAAGCCCAGCCTGTACTTTTATATATTCTACTTAATACTCCTATTAACGATATAAACTAATTTTTTGATCTGTTAATTCAAACTAATTTTGAAAATAATGCACTGATTTTTGTAGGAGATTTTAACTGCCCACATTTTTCTTCATGCAAAATAATTATCTTTTTGTATAATAATTTTTTTTATATCTTCTTAGGCTTTCAGAAAAATAACTCAATAAAAAACACTTCGAAATTATATACCTACAAGCGAAAATAATTATTTTTTCTAAACCTTAACCATTTTGGACATTAGTAAGCTCCAAAAAATTCCCATACATGAAGGATTTCGTCAACATCGGTTCATGATAATAAACATCTTGATAATCCTCATGATATCGTAAATGTATTTCGTAAGTTCTTTGAATTCGTACATAGTTCTTCATCTAATAATATTATACCCACTGATATCGGCTATATTCCCGGTTGCTTTTTCAGCTGATTCAGTTTACAATCTCCTTAAAAAGTTTCCAAATAATAAATCTGCTGTTGATGATAAGCTACCTGCGTTTCTTTTAAAAGATTGTGCTTTTCTGCTAGTCGAGCCGCTTGCTTTACTAATAATTTGAAAATTGCAACTATTTGTCCAATACCAAACCAAAATCACCAGGCAAGTCGGAAAACATTAATTCTTTTCACCCCATAGCGATCCTAACACATACTGGAAGGCATATGAGCGAACACTGTATGACCAAATTAATAATCACATTAAACCTTCGATATCTGTAAAACAGCATGGTTTTAGCAATATTTGTATAATGACCCATAAAATTGCTGAAACCCATGACTCTGCTTGTCTACTTGATGTTATCTATACAGATTTGACGAAAGCGTTAATCATAAGGTTAATCATAACATTTTTTTTAGCTAAGCTAAGCAACTTTGATTATTATTTATCTCATGAGACTGAATCGTATGTCATCTATAGTAATTTTAAATCTGGCACCTGTTTCCCGACATCAGATGTACCAAAGGCCCTCTCCTTTTCAATAGTTTTATTATTGATCTGTCAGAAACCTTGAACTCTGAATATGTTCTCAATGCAGATGACCTCAAAATATACTCTGTTTTTAACAATATCAATTAATGTCACTATTTACAAGATGGCCTGTTTAAAGTTTCCAAATGCACTAGATTTAAACGTTGAAAAGTGCAAATCTAGGAGAACAAATCTTATTGAATCAAACTACCTAATTATCAATAACGAAATTCCAATAGAAAAGGTTACAGTCTTTAAAAAGCTCAGTGTTTATTATAATAAATTGCCTTTTAACTTCCACATTGAAGCAAGTATCAAAGAATCTTTCAAGTCAAAAGGCTTTATTTGTCGGAATTCAACTTATTTTCAAAATGCAGTTATTTTAAAAACAATTTATTATGTCGATTAGAGTATGCTTCCTTAGCGTCGTTTCCACTAGCACCGGAATTCTAACTATACTAAGTGACATGGAAATCGCAACACCAAGAAGGAGTAGGAATTTTTTTGACCAAACTTGCCAGAAACGTTTAACTATTAAAGGGTATCATTGATTAAAATTTCGTTCATATGGATTAAATGATCATGACTTTTCGGACATTTCTTTCGGTTTTTTCTAACAATTTTATTAGGTAGATACAGGGTGGGGCACGGGAACCTCCAACATTTCAAAAAACTGCTGTTGGGGAATGGGCGGTTGTAGAGGAGTGGGGTAGGTCTCGTTCGTATGGGTGAGTGATGTAGTTTCAGTCGTTACCGTGCCGTGATCAGGCGAGCAACGTGCGTTCATTATAGAGACTTTTTTCAAAAATGGCGAATCTGTAACTGCCACTTTGAGGGCGTTCCGTACAAGGTACAGTTTGTCGTCGTCTGCGAGTGTTCCTGACCTGAAAACAATTTTGTCTTGGGTGCAAAAATTTAGAGCAACATCATCTGCGCTAAATTCGAAGAAGAAAGGCCCAGCTGTCAACGTTAGAACCCCTGACAACATTGCTCGAGTGAGGGCGTCGATCGAACAGTCCTACGCGTTCTGCGAGAAAACATGCTTCTGCTCTTCAGATTTCGGTGAGAACAGTGAGGCGGATTTTGCATACTGACCTCAATAAGATCATGGTTGCCCAGTAATTGTCCCCAACAGACTGGGGGCGACGTGTGGAATGTTGTGAGGTGATCCTTCAACAAGTGCCTCCCACTGCGATTTTGTGGACTAGCGATGAAGCTCATTTTCATTTGTCAGGGTGTGTGAATAAGCAAAACTGCCGTTACTGGGCAGCTGAGAACCCTCGAGAGCTTTACCAAAGACCCCTTCACAGCCCCAAGGTCACAGTTTGGTGTGCACTGTCGTCTGTAGGCATCATTGGGCCTTATTTTTTTGAGGAGGGTGGCGTCACGATTACTGTGAACTCTGGTCGGTACTGTGACATGCTTGAGAATTTTTTGAGGCCAAAAATCGAAGAATTCGGTGAGGAACATGAACGTGAGAGCTTCTGGTTCCAACAAGATGGTGCTACAGCACACACAGCCCGTCGTTCACGCGCTATTCTCCAGGAGATGTTCCCCGGGCAGGTGGTCTCCTTGCATGAGCCCATTCAGTGGCCCCCGCGCTCCCCCGATTTAAGCCCTTGTGATTTTTACCTATGGGGTTACCTCAAGGCCGAGGTTTTCAAACATCAACCAAGGACCCTGGAAGAACTCAAAACCGCAATCGAGGAAGAAATCGACCAGATAACCTCCACCACACTTGAGAAAGTCATGCAAAACTTCCACGAAAGGCTCAATATCTGTATTGCCCGGCAAGGTCATAATTTAGACGATATTATTTTTAAAACATAGTTTGAAAAAAATTACATGACGTAATCTTTTTGATAAATAAATTCTTTTTTCATTATCTCTTATTAGTTTTTTTTTAACAACCTTTTGAAATGTGGGAGGTTCCCGTGCCCCACCCTGTATTTAGCGAGATTTCGTTCAGTTCTTTATTGTTATCGCTTGTGATCGTTTGCTTTGAGGTTAAGTTGGAGGTTGTGATGCCCAGACTGCGCCAAAGTGAAAATTACTGCCAATTAAGCAAATTCGACAAAGGTTGCATTGTTGGTTTGCGCGAATGTGATTTTTCGTTCAGAGAAATTGCAAATCGTTTAAAGCGGAACCAATCCGCCATCATCCGCTGCTATCAGGAATAGACCAGGCAGGATCAGGAACATCGCCAAAGCAGAACCGGGGGCGAAGAAGAACAAATGAGGTACAGGACCGCCATATTCGACTTAAGGCAACAAGAGACCGATTCTCCAGTACTAGACCGATTGCCCATGAACGGTCGTTCTACAAGTCTTCAAATGGTTTACCGTAGAATCCATGCTTTCGGTTTGCAATCCTATCGACCACATTTGGTGTTACCACTAACTTTTCAACACAGATGGCAACGTTTGAATTGGTGTACGTTGCGACTGCACTGGAACTTAGAGCGGCACAACGTGGTACTCAGTGATGAATCCCGATTCTGTTTAGGGATGCATGATGGCCGTATGAGGGTATTGAACGTCGCAATATTTAATTTTCTGTTGAGAGGCCAAACTGTGGGGATAAGTGTTAAGGGGTGCTATAACTTATGAGAGCAGGTCTCATTTGGTATTCATTGGAGACTATATGAACGCCCAGCGATATGTAGATGAGGTGGTAGAACCTCACTCGCATGGAGGTCGGGGAAATCACACGCGGTGTTATTAAAACTTCGAGGAACCTGTTTTTAGCCTTTTTGGTACGGGAAATTCGAAGGCAACTCTCAGTTAAGCGAAAAATACATTGTAATGTCAAACAAATTTCCGGGCAGCTTCTTTTGATCGACGCCGTGGCTCACCTGATTGGCTCATTACTTTTACGGTATAGGCATAAATAACCATTTTTAAAGCCTAGTCCGCAAAAGTAATATTTCACGGCCTAAAAGCTGTCCGAAAAATCTTGCATTTCATATCAATCCGCAAAAAACGTTTTTTGCTGGTTGCTGTAAACCATTGTAACCACGGAATAATTGTGAGTTTTAGAAAGATTGTTTTATATGTCAACCTTAATTTTTATAAATAATTTCTTTACTGAACATATGTTATGTTGTCTATGTAATTGGGACATGTTTCCTGTTTGGTAATAAACGTCTATTATTCTTATTATTATTATTATTATTGTTATTATTATTATTGTTATTATTATTAACGATAATAGACAAAATTATGATTCCACCACCGACGGGGAATAGGTTTTTGCTCTCGGGTTTATTTATTTACGCCCTTGTAAAATAGCAACCTTGACATTGAGAAATTATTTTTATTTTTTTCATATTTTTCTTATTCTTTGTATTAAACGTTTGTAGAATTTTTGATTTTGTTTTCTTTTTTAAATTTATAATAAGTTTTACCAATATAAAAATTTCAAATTATTAAAATATCTGCATCACTTTTTAGATTAAAAGGGAAGAGGCAGCTAAGGGTGCAATATGCGCCTCCATAAAAATAGCAATAATAATAATAAAAATTCAATATGGAATGTGGCCCGCATTGATATATGGCAACTTAAATGTATTGATACCCAAACATTGTTAATATTTGTTTATGCACTTATAGCCGCAACCGTTTCAATCAGAAATAATAATATTTATCATGCAAAATTATGAAAAAGTTATGCATACTGATTAATATTTGCGTCCATAACTGCAAACACTAAACGTAATTTAAATTTATTTGATAACGGTCAAGGCCACAGCTGTACAAATTTTACTCATAATTTATGTAAATTGAAGTTAGATAAAGTACATAAATCATTTTTAATATAATTCACCTCAGACAACATCATTTTTTAATGCCAAATGAAAACGCTGGGTTAATTATAATATAATCGACAAAAAATGTTTTGTGTAACCATATCCCGTATTAAGTTTAAAATATTTAAAAGAAATTCGATTTCGTCATCTACCATTTAAGTCTTACAAAGACCGCAAAACAATTAGAATTTCTTTATTTGTTGTCATTGCAAGGCTCTTTGTAGACGAAAAATATGTTTTTAATGTAATTTTATTTATCCACAATCAAGTAAGGGAAATTTACTTTAATGAAGCTTACCTAAAATAAACTAACTTTATTGTGAAAAGCATTTACACTAATAAGTACATCATTTTATTGTTAAAAAGATCTGCATCAATATTTTTTCTTTCCTCGGATTTACTTATTCCCACCACGAGTTTCCGAGTTGGTAATTATTTCAAGTCGGCTTCGGTCATTATCCAGTTCTTCAAGCTGGAAACGTCCGTGTAAATTCCGGGGTACTTATGGCTGGCGCATTTCTGCTCCCAAGCAGACAGCCCTATGAGGACATTACCGGCCACTAATGGACTGCCGGGATGGCCCTAAATAAATCATTTTTAAAGTCCCAAAGTGCCCAACGGGTTCTTTATATATATATGTGCACTCACCTTGCATGCCTTCCTACCGCCGCTCGCCGGCTCCGCACAGAACATCCTCTCGGTGATATAAATAAAGTGACTGGCGTAAGCGTTCTTGCACTTGCTAAGCACCGATATTTCCAGTTCAACTTTGCCCAGAGATTCTGTGTAATCAACGTCATTATCCTGAAAAGGTATGTATTATTATGTTTGGATCGTATTAAAATTGAAAAATTCGCGGGAACGGTTGGTTTAGCTAACAATTCGTGTTCTAGTCCTCCACGAGAATCAAAGATTTTTTATTAATTGTTTTTTTAGTTACTACATACTTATGCGTTACAAGAAATTATTATTGATAGGAACAAGGATATACCTCATATTATAAAACACCCGAAAAATAAACTATTAGTGAATTCATTTAACAGTGTACTACGGAGCATAATACTCAACACTAAATAATATTTGATAATTAAACAAGTAACATGGGAATAACAAGTGTATCCATATATCAATTTAATATTTATTGTCATGTCCATGAGTAATTAATAATAATATATAAGTAATTAGAATCAATAGGCTGAAAGAGTTCGGTGGATGGCCATTTGGAATTCGCAGTTTCAATAAAGTGTGTTTATTCTTATTATTACATACTATTATGATATCCAATTATTTTTCTTTTAGTTACTATGTAACTACTATCCATAAAAAAAGAGCTTTATATCTTATAAACAAAAATTGAATTCTACGTCTACATTCCTTTTAATATTCGATTTGATTTAATAAAAAAAAATATTAATAATGAGCAGAAAGGTACCTATATATTTAACGTTTTGTAGAAGTTCACTGACTAGATATAAAAAACGTAAAAATTATACAGCAAATAGATAAAACACTTATTTATATAGTGATAAATAAAATTTAAATAAATAATAGAACAATGCAATATATAAGATGACTAATTAATTTTTTTTAAACATTAACAATATAATCAATATTTATAACATTTGTTTAACTAATTGATGTATTATTTTTTAATCCTTTGCCATGATTAATGTAAGAAGGGTCTGATTCCTTATAATATTAGATTATCTTTTCTCAAAGATAACATTGGCAACAGCAAATAATTCATTAACCATTATAACCTAAACTTGCGTAGATGGTCCAGGAAAGTTAGGAAATGAATCGGAAATTTTTAGGGACAGCAGATATCGAGATGCGGTTTTCTGCATTGTGTTCAGAAAGCTCTCAGAAAAAAAGTCTATATGGTGTGGTTATGCCATTTTTCGAAAAATGGCATTCTGGTGCAATAAATGCATTTTGCAATTGCGACTGGAAACTCGGAAAAATCGCTCGAAAATCGTTACTCGGGGGGTTTTTGGGATACCGAATTCAATTCTGGCATTAGAATTACCCGGGGGCGCTCGGGGGTCGCTCTGCGGGGGTGCCCGGGGAGTGATTGGGTGGAGAAATTGCAGCGTCCATGAAAATCGCTCGAAACTCGTTACTCGGGAGTTTTCGGGGATGCCGAATTCAATTCTGGCATTAAAATTATCCGGGGGCGCTCGGGGTCGGCTCTGCGGGGAAAGGTAATGGAGAAAGTGAAAAACCACAAATTATGGAAATAATACTTTATTTAAATAATAAATAGTACTTTTTATTAATATTAAATTATTCATCATAAAGTTCAATTTTTAACCTAAATACTAAACATCTTCTTCAAACTCTTCTTCTTCTTCTTCCCCTTCTTCATCTTCTTCCTCGTCACTATCCTCGGCCTCGTTGGAATTGCCTTTTTGGTTTGAGCAATTTCCATCGCAATGCTTACACTGAGCACTCCAACCCACTTCAGCGGCATCCGTACCTTGTGCCACAGTCGGTTTCACAGGAACAAAAAATCCTGCTTAAAATTTCCTGGGTCATGGTGACAGGACTGAGTTCTCCATTTACCAATTCCCACCCCCATTACAACGGATTTGAGGTCTCGTCTTGACCTTGTGAACCATACCAAGCCTGTACTTGAAAATAGACACGCTTGATATTCTCGGACTTTTTTAGAATTGGCGGTTTCAGCATATATTTTTGCTCGATATCTTTGGACGAGCTCAATCGCAGGTTTATCGCTCATGCGGAACTCTTTGGGTGCCCTGTAAAGAGCCAAAGCTAGCCGAAGCCTATGATCTAATAAATTATCCATGGATAAAAATATTGCTTAAATATTTCTGTAAATCCATGTAAATCATCGGATTTCTCAAACACATCGCAGAATTTTACTTTCCCCCGATAGAAAACTGCTGAGGTTGTGTCGCATCCCGTGAAAGCATGTAGAAGGAATATATGAGACCTGATGCACGCACTTCTGGATGCTAAGCTTTCGGAAGAATACACAACATCAGGTGCTTTAGCGGAAGGCGGCTTCAGCAAGAACACTTCCAGATTCGGTGGAGTCCGACCTGCAAGAATTGTTAGGACGTCAGTGTCTTCCGAAATAATGACCACTTTATTGTTGGGGCTTCCAGAAGCAGTCCCAATATCCTTGAGCACAATATTAACATCCGCATCAGCTACACTCTGCTGAAACATTATATTAGCCCCTTTCAATTCCTCCTGGAGAAATTTAATGAGCTGGGACTTATTTTTGCTATTTCCTAAAAACTTGTCCTGACTTATACTTGCGCTCAAGGTCATGACCTTCCAGGAATCTGGAGCCATGCGTACGGTGGCGGAATTTTTATGCATACATCGCCGGTTTCTTTCCGTCGATTTAGTGGTCATTTGATCGTATCCGTCGAAAACTACAAAAACTCTGTTCCCAAATGCTCCATCTAACTTTATGTAAAAGCATGCCTCTATAATATATTGTGTGTCGTCACTTCTTACACTTACAGATCTTTCTTTAAAAAGATGATACAATTTTGATTTTTCATTTTACCTCATTCCGTTCTTGTCAAATATAGCCGGGGGGTAAGCTGCCAATTCGAATGTTAAATAAAATTCCATACTTTCCGGCTTATTGAGTGCGAGAATTCTGTGAAATAATATGAGAGGATCTATGTTATAAAACTTGTGTTGACCAACTTTAACGGGACATTTCTTAGCCCCGATGCAAGTATTTTTTTTTACCAAAGAGAGTTTCAATTCCCTGAAGTTGCTACCTACAACTACCGCATAGTTTCAAGTCCTTTTTCAAAAGCTCTATAACTGGTTACTTTGGCATTATCTTCACTTATTCCATTGGCAATATTAGTTACATTGTCCACATCTGGAAAAGGGCAGAACTGTGTAAAAAAATCCTCTAGTTTCTGTAAATCTCTCTTGTCCTAGATGAGCATAGAATCATGGCAGTTTTTATGCTGATAGTTCTTATCCATTAGGCCATCATGCAGTCACTTGTGGCGGCGGTGCCCATGAGCCACTGATAAGCGACGCTGGGGGTCACTCCTCTCTCGAACAATCCTTCAATTTACTTCTTTTCATTAGTCGAAACGGACGGTCTGGTCTGTGAACATTCCGGAAAAAAAATTCGACTCGTCGGCATGTTCAGAACCCCTGTTTGGTAAACACTTTATACTCCTCCGATTATATTCATATATTTTGGCTAATCCTTACAATCTTGGATATAAATTTGGCCTGATTTGGCGTAACTGAATTGGCCCGTTGAGTGGAAAAAGGGAATAATTTCTTCTAAGGAACTGACATGCAAATCCCAGTTACCAGAAATACCATCCGACAATAGGTTATCCACAATTTACAAGCACTATTATTATTTTAATTATTTTTTTTAAATTTGTTCAATTGCATTTACTGAGTTTTCAAATTCGTCAGATTTTACTAAATCGTCCATGCTTCCTGGCATTTTCATGGATGCTGCTATTTCTCCCCCTTATCACCCCGGGCACCCCCGCAGAGCCACCAGCGAGCGCCCCCGGGTAATTCTAAAACCCCCGAGTAACGATTTTTGAGCGATTTTTCGGAGTTTCCAGTCGTTCTGGAAAAAAGGCATAACCACACCATATAGACTTTTTTCCTGAGAGCTTTCTGAACACAATGCAGAAAACCGCATCTCGATATCTACTGTCCCTAAAAATTTCTTTATTTCGATCGATTTTGATCTAAATGCCCTGGACTAAGGGCTCTATCACACCAGGCCACTATGGTGGCAACACCAGTGGCGGCACCATGGTGGATCCATCCACTAAGTAAAGCAACCAGTCGAGACACCAGGCAGTCGGCATTGCTAAGACGGACGTGGAAGAGTTAGCACTTGTTATGTATGTGAGACGTAAACGAATGATTTAAAAATATAAAAAATACAGAAAATATTGGGTTCACCCTTTGCTATTGTAAATTATAAAAAACACAAAAAAACCTCTACTCTCCAAGACAGACTGCCGGGTACTGCCGCGACGCGACGCCGAGATGGTGGATTAGTGTGAGAGCCCTCATTGAGTCCTTTACAATTTGCTGGTGGCGCCACCATCCTGGTTGTTCCACCAGTAAAGTCTGGCTGACCGGATTGGACTGGTGGCGCAACCAAAGTGGTAGTGCCACCAGTCCGATACCAGGTATGTTATGTTCCATTTCACTTAATACATTTGACTGGTGCCGCCACCACGGTGGCCTGGTGTGATAGAGCCCTAAGAGGTCAGTGACAAACCTATTGCTTTTTTCACCTGGGGCGGTCATATAGATAAACGTCTCATTAAGATTGCCAACTCAAGCAATAGAATTGAGGAAAAGTGTTAGTACCAAATTTAGAACCACCTACTATTTCAATTTCAATTTCAATTTCAATTTCAATTTCAATTTCAATTTCAATTTCAATTTCAATTTCAATTTCAATTTCAATTTCAATTTCAATTTCAATTTCAATTTCAATTTCAATTTCAATTTCAATTTCAATTTCAATTTCAATTTCAATTTCAATTTCAATTTCAATTTCAATTTCAATTTCAATTTCAATTTCAATTTCAATTTCAATTTCAATTTCAATTTCAATTTCAATTTCAATTTCAATTTCAATTTCAATTTCAATTTCAATTTCAATTTCAATTTCAATTTCAATTTCAATTTCAATTTCAATTTCAATTTCAATTTCAATTTCAATTTCAATTTCAATTTCAATTTCAATTTCAATTTCAATTTCAATTTCAATTTCAATTTCAATTTCAATTTCAATTTCAATTTCAATTTCAATTTCAATTTCAATTTCAATTTCAATTTCAATTTCAATTTCAATTTCAATTTCAATTTCAATTTCAATTTCAATTTCAATTTCAATTTCAATTTCAATTTCAATTTCAATTTCAATTTCAATTTCAATTTCAATTTCAATTTCAATTTCAATTTCAATTTCAATTTCAATTTCAATTTCAATTTCAATTTCAATTTCAATTTCAATTTCAATTTCAATTTCAATTTCAATTTCAATTTCAATTTCAATTTCAATTTCAATTTCAATTTCAATTTCAATTTCAATTTCAATTTCAATTTCAATTTATTTTCAAAAAGAACGTACATTCATGGGCGAGTCAGAAAAATTTGTATTTGTATTTGTATTTGATCGTGGATTTTATTGGTTGGGATAAAATGGCGATAATTATTAAATATTTTCATAACACACTATTACTTTGTAAAAGTTCGAAATTTTATTTTCTCTTTCATGACCATAGTTTCGGCAGCTTCGTAATCTTAGTTTACCATTTCTTCGATAAATATAAGTTAAAATTGCCCAAACTATAGTCACGAAAATACAAATTTGAGGTTTTACAAACAAAGTAATGGTATTTTGTTTAAACTGTATTGAAAAACGAACTATTGTTAAACCACAACTAATTTTATTTATTATATAAAATGTATAAAGAAGTAGGAGTTTTCAGTATAAGAAACATTAAAATATTATACTTGATGTGTTCTATAAATGTCTTTGTGACTTTTTAATTTTAACTTTGGATTTGAAATATTAGTGAACTTAAATATTTCCTTATCTTGAAGCAAAAATCCATTCTGCACAACATCCGTTCGTTACATCCAGGCACACAACAACAATTTCATTTTATGAGTGACACTAATGCACCTACAATAAGTTGATATGAGAATTTATATACATTTAAAAAAATGTAATTTTACTTACCAATTAAATAATACAATCACTAAATTCAACAGAATCAATGTAGTCTTTAATTAAAAATAAAACTGCAAAGGCACTAGAACGAACGAAACACGTGTACTGAATAATTATGTTGTTATGTTTACAAAACAAAGCCAATATGCAAACCATAAAATGCTGGCACGGTTTTTAGGCTGTTCAAAACTGAAGACAGCGCCACCATACGTTTGATCGTAGTACCGAGATATGGCACCAAAAAATCGTATGGAGTGAACACCCCCTGGGCGGTCCCTAATTTGCCACCCTTTCTAAGTTAATCAAAATCAAGAGTGGTGACTTTTTTGATACACATAGCATATTGTAGAACGAATTTTTAATTTTTAATTAATTTTAATTTCTAAAAGCTCCGTTCACAACTACCGACACTGATAGATATTGTTACAAATATTCTTAGCAATATTACTATGTTGGGAACAGTTTCCCATGGATATTGTTGAATAAATATTAGAAGTTCAAGAGACCCTTTCCCGTTTTTCCAACGTTTTGCTTATTCTTGTAGAGCTTGTACAAATATAATTTTGTAGTATTTTTTAATTAAAAAAAATGGAGAGAAACGGAAGCTTTACAGTTCTTTAAATTTTCAAATAAAGCTTAAATTTACAGCAAAAACCTCTATTTGAGATACGGCGTATCAGGCAGACAGATGCACAGACATTTTTCAAAAATGATCAGAATCGTCTCCGAGGATCTCAAAATGAATATTTTTATTGAAATCTAATTCTAAATAAATTGTGAAAATAATATATTATACGTATGGTTAAAGTATAAATAAGACATATTAATTGATCTACAGTACGACTTTTACTAAGGCTACAAAATACTAACTAAAAATGATACGGTTAAAGAATTTTTATCATTTTTATTTTTATTTGTTGATTAATATCATATCAGTCTCTGGTACAATGTTTTTTGTATTAAAATTTTACTACAGATATTACATTTTAAAATTTTAACTGTACTATATTTATGTTTTTAATTTTACGCCATGTTATTCTTACACCAAGTTTGTACACTTATAATTTTAAATACTATCTTCTCCTGACATGTGTAAAAAAAAAGAGATTGTACTCATAATGATAAAATGTAAGCGTGTTGATATATTTATTGCTTTTCTTATTAAAAAAGTTTTGAACGACATTGTCAAAATTGTTAAAATGGTCTACATTCTCAGGTGCCAAATCTTGTGGTCAATATTATAACAATAACAATAACAAAACATGGATGTTTTGTAATTTTCTTTACTGCGCCACTGGTGGCATGGAGCCTATAGTACAGGAGGTCAAACGGAGCCTGTATTTTTCAAAATAAATGGAACCTCGGGAAAATGGCTGGAAAAAATGTAAAAACAATTGCCACATACTTGAAACTTTTCAAATTTACCCAAAATCGGTTCTGCTTTATGTTTCAATCAAAATCTATAAACACCTCATTACTGGATTTCAAGATAATCACACGAAAACAGCTTATGGTGATGCTGAATTTACTCATAATTTTTGATGGTTAGAAAAAAAACTGAAAACAATTGCCACACTTGAAACTTTCCAAATTTACTCAAAATCGATTGTGCTTTATAATTCAATCTAAAACTAAAGACACCCCATCACTAGATCTCAAAATAATCATACGCTAAAGACCGGACCTTATTTTGCATTTAGATTTGGTGTCATTTTTTTAACATTGCGTTTGACTTCCTGTACTATAGGCTCCATGACTGGTGGAATCGCTAGCGTTGATTGTAGCCAACAATTGTCAGTATTGACGCACACGCAAAGATCCATTGTAAAACTGTAGTTAAAGTAAATAAATGTTTGCAAATATTATCATCCACCTTGAGATGAAGCACGTTACGATATAGAATCCTCGTTTAACGCCAAGAACATAAATAAAATTCATTCCAATAGGCAAGACGTTATATGTATATCACCTCTATATTCTTATTGTCAAGAAAAAAGAAACGTTGTATCTGTGGTTAAACACTGAAAATATTATTATTATTATGTTCAATAAATCATTAGCATAAGCTCAATATAAATACTAGGTATATAAACATTAGTAAATACACGTTTTATGTGAGTCAACATTGTTGACTAACTTGAAAATTTATAAGTTGTAAATTTCCCAAGTCACGGGTGCACCAATTTTTTCGTCTACAATCTTGATAAACACACAAACATGGTGATAGTTGAAACTCAAATTGTGCTCAGTATTTTTGACTTTTATATATTTTTACTTTCTAACAAATTACATGAGCAAGATAAATTAAATAAATGAAATCATTTACTCCGTTGCTATGCCGAGATAGATACATAAATGCGTAAAACAAAGTTGTGACTCTCATGAGTCAAAATTATAATTTTTCATCTACCTAATGAAGCCACTGTGTGGTGAAACAATTGTCGTAGAACAATAAAATTAATTTGAAACCATACACTGTGTTAGTGTTTTATTAAATGAAATTATTTAGATTTATCAACTTGAATGAGAAATCAGAACAAATTGGAATTTGATATAAATGTAATTTATCTGACCGAAAAATAATAAATATATTCATTGTTATTAATTGAAAACAGTTTTTTCGCAAACGGGAGAGATACTCGATTTCTCAGTCGTCGAAATCGTGAGAGAAATAATATTTCTCTCCCTAGGGAGAGATGGAATAATTTCTCTCCCCACGAGGTTAAATTATTTATTTTAACTGTCACGGCTGACACCGCTTTTTTCAAGGTTAGGTCTTAGAAACGAACGTTTTACCCTTAAATATCCCGTTTGTAAACAAAATAGTATATGTAACTCGGGAGATAATGCTATTTTCCATCGGTGCGTTGTATACCTCAGGCTTTCGCCCTCGGGATACAAATTTGCATCTCAGGAAAAATCACTCATTTTTCTCCTTTGATATACCGTGTGTCCCGTTTCAAGACGCATCCTAGGGAATTCCCATGTAAAATTTTCAATTTTAGTTTGTATCTTTATTATTGAATTTAAATGGTCAGAATAAAATTATAATAACTCCTTCACCTAGTAACATTATTTTCGAGGTTGTATTTTTGTTTTCTCTTTAGTTTGAATGAAATATAGCTTAAAAATATTGAACAAATATTCGAAAATAAAATCCTCAAAATAGTAGTTGCTGTGAAAAGTAAAACGCCACGATTTGTCAACCTCTCGTCCTCATTATACTTTTTTATTACTATTTCACAAAATGTATCGAATCTGGATCAACTGTATATAGTTCTTGATGATTTTGGCTTTTATACGGTCTATAAATATAACCTTTTAAAATTCCATGAGATTAGCTGTCATCATATTCTAAAGCCATTTTCTTACGCGTAATGTTAGATCTACTGTGATCCTTGCCAATACATTCGATTTCAAAGATTGCCTCTTTTTACTCCTAACGATAAGTCCATCGTTCACAGCCATTCACCTCAAATTTCTCAACGATTCCAATACTTGTTGATTCACATGACACTGGATGTTTTCAAAATGTATACTAAATAAGTCGGAAATAGCACTCGAAGAATGTGCGAAAAAACTCTTATATCATGATCAGATGTATTCCTTTGTGGTATAAACACTCATGTTGATTTTTTTTTGTGTCAAAAAATGTAGATGACAAACACTGACTTTTCATAGCAACTACTATTTAATGATTTTATTTTTGAATATATGTTCATCTTTAAGCCATATTTAATATAAAACTGAAGAGAAAACAAAAATCAAATTTCGAAGATAATGCCAGTATTCTAGTTTTATTCTGACCTTTCGTATTCAATAATACAAACTGAAATTGAAAATTTTATATGGGAATTCCCTATGATGAGTCTTGAAACGGGACAGACGGTATAATCTACTATTATTGTCCTTTTCTAAATATAAAAAAAAAACACAAAAAAAACTTTTATCTTCAAAATAATACATTTTTTTTAATATTCCGTACAGTACAAAAAATAATAGCAGGTGTCAGTTTCCTCTTTAAGTTAATCACAAAGTACTTATTCGACAAACCTATTTTTTATTATATTAATAACGTCTTGTACCATATAATTGGCGGCCAACCAAATTGTTTCTTAAATGGTGCCTGTCACGATTGTTTTTACTTTCTCCGTTACGAAGTACGAGAAAGTATTGTGATCGTGATTTTTTTTTCAAAAATTTCTTTTACCGGAATATCCGTTTTGGGGTCCCTAGATGCCATTTCAACAATTTCTGGAAAAAAAAAATTGTGTGTGTGTGTGTGTGTGTCTGCTGTGTGCGCTGTATCTCAAAAACTAATAGAGCAATTGATATCAAACTTTGAATATACGTCTTATTTGATAATCTGAAGAACTGAAAAGCTTTTGGTAAAATTTCGTACACCGGAAGTGGGAGAAACTGTTTTTTGTTTTTTGCCAATATTTTCTTAAATATGAAAAATATCACAAAAATATTTAAACAAACATTGAAGATAACAAAGAAATGCATATCTTTTGCTTGAAAATATTTTTCATAAAATCATTGCTATTCGAGAAAAAACAAATATTATAATTTTTTTAATTTTTGGTTTTTAATTATGAAACGATAATAGTTACAGCAACTTTATGTAAATAGTAATTGTAGAGAATGCCAAAATGAACAACATCTAAAGAATAAGTTTTTTTCGAAATCTCGTTAGTTTTTGAGTAAACCGAGTTTTTTTAATTTGAAGTATAATTTTTCCATCTTTCATAATTTTGACGTTTTAAACGTCAGTTTCATCCAAGTTTGCGCAACGCTCGATGTACATTTAAAATATGATTTTAATTGAAAATAAACCATGAAAACGTAAATATAAATGGCTATGATACCATCAAGTCGGAGAAAATAACATGATGGCCACATCACCATTTCGTTTGTAAATACTATGTAATTTTTGCCCACACATAATTCTCTAGCAAACACGTGGCCAATCCTACGTACTTTATGTACAGGGTGTCCAAATTCGGAATGTACACAAGAAAAATCGCAGTAATAGCTATCACAATTTATGAATATTAATAATTTCATTTAAAATAACGATGACATCTGGTGTACCGCAGAGCTCGCATAGAGGTCCCATGCATTTTTAGTTTTCGATAAAGATATTAATATGTACATTGAGAATAGCGAGTTACTGGTTTTTGTGAATGATCTTAAATTATTGAGATCTGTATCGTGAAATTCTGACAATAGTCCACTACAGAGTGTTATCAATAACTTGCACAAATGATGTACAGATAATAGTCTTGCATTAAATTTTGAAAAATGTTCCGTGTTATCCTTTCTTGAAAAGAAATTAAACCTCTCGAGTTTATAAAACGGTTTGCAAAACATTTTTCTGTAAGTTCGCAAAAAGTCTCACTGAAGCGTTAAAGTAACTTTTTGCCTTAAATGTTAAGGAGAGAAAAATATGATTTATATAAAACTTGTAGATCATTATTGACTCTATAATCTAAAAATATTTTACAGGGTGCCCCGCAATCTATTTATTTTTTCAAGAACAGTACGTATAATTTTGCATTTTCATGCGTAGTAGAAAAATGTCTTATGTAAGATGGCAACATTTTTATACTTCCAGTTCGACCTGATCTGAAAAGATGTCTCAAAATCAAGAACAAAAATAGGGGGTTACCATTTAAAAACAAAATGGATGACGCCATTACTCTAAAACAAATGACGTATGAGAATCGACTTTTATGCTGAAATGTGTATTTTTATCAAAGAAAATTGATCTGTTCGAGGATTTTTTTCAAAAATATTTTATTTCACTGAATATATTCCATACTTTAGGCGCGCACTGTATAATAAAGGTCGTACAAATATGGTATGGAGTCCGTGTACGTAAGACCCTAAGCCCTCAGCCTTTATTTAACATATTTGCCTTCTGTTTTTTAACTCGATTTAGCTACCTTAAATCGTGCACTGTGCAAATCAGCAGCACTCCCTGGTTTGCACGGTCGTAGTTTGGTATATCGATTATCTAATTTTTTTGATTTACTTTTTATCGAGTTCTACTCAGAAATTATTTAATATTTATGCGATTATATCTTCCAAAATTTAATATTTGTATAGTTCTAACTATTGCCGGCCAAATTTCGAAATTATACGACCAGAAATTGCCGTAGACTCCCTAGCAATGTCTGACCCTAAACTTTGAAATTACGAAGTTGCTGTTCAAAGTTTCGCAATACTTTTTGATAACGAAAACAGGTAGTAGATAATGTTGTTCTGGAGAGAAAAGTTCGAATAAACATAAGTCCAATTTCTTATCGTTATCGAGATAAATAATCTTAGATTTTTCGATCGTTATGAAATTTTACAATTTTCAATATAAATTGCCATGAATTGACTACACCATTTTTTTTTTATTACTTTGAAGCAATTTTAAATGATTTTCCGCATCTGCAATGGCTTAGGATGTGGTTTTAACACGATGGAGCAAGAAATTGGCTAAACATTAAATTTTCTAATTTCTTTAAATTATTTTTAATAAAATTGAATTGATTATTACATTAATATTATAAAATTTTTGCCACTGCTCGGAAAAAATTGAATAAGGGATACGTTGGCCATTGAGGATAACTTCTTATGGAATCTTGCCTGCGCGGTTTATATTTTCTTCTGCAGATGATTTTGTTCAAGTGCTCAAAAAATTATAACTAAAATCTTCAAAAATCTATATCTCTATTGAAAATTGTTAAATTTACAAAAACCAAATTGATTTTGAATAAGCGATACTTCAGCCATTGAGGATAATATTTTATGGAATTTTGTCAGCTTGTTTTATATTTTCTTCTTTTGTTCAACTGCTCAAAAAATTAAAACAAAAAATTTTAAAATCCATATCTCCATTGAAAATTGTTGAATTTTAAAAAAACCAAATTAATTTGGAATAAGCGATACTTCGGCCATTGAGGATATTTTTTATGGAATTTTGTCAGCGCGTTTAATATTTTCTTCTGCGATGTTTTTGTTCAAGTGCTTAAAATTTTTTCAAAAATCCATATCTCGATTGAAAATAGTTGAATTAACAGAAACCAAATTAATTTTAAATAAGCGATACTTCGGCCGTTGAGGATATTTTTTATAGAATTTTGTCAGCTTGTTTTATATTTTTCTGCGATGTTTTTGTTCAAGTGCTCAAAAAATTAAAACTAAAATCTTCAAAGATCCATATATCTATTGAAAATTGTTGAATTGACAAAAACCAAATTAATTTTGAATAAGCGATACTTTGGCCATTAAGGATATTTTTTTTGGAATTTTGTCAGCGCGTTTAATATTTTTGCGATGTTTTTGTGCTCAAAAATTTAAAATGAAAAAGTAATTTTAAAATTAAAATGAAACTGACAGCAAGTGACAGTCTCTGTTATTTTTATTTTATTCTGTTTAGTATAACATTATTTACTTCTCGTTTTCATTTGGCACACTCTTAACGAGACACCACAAAGAAGAAGACTTCTTAAAGTTGATCATTGTAAAGTCTCAGTTGCAAAAAAAAGTTACCTCATTCAGTAATTGCGTCGGTGTCTGTACAGATGGTGCTGAAGATAATTATTTGATTTTTATCAAAAGTTGATGAACCATTAGCAACGAAGAAAAGGAAAATTGTGTGATGGTAATTCTTTGAAAGTAACAAAATACAGATTCTTCTGGAAAATCATACAGACGATGAACATGAGTGGTTGAAAGTGGATGAGCAAATCTAGCAGATAAACTAACATTCCTTTACATCAATCATAATTTCATGTACGTTTTACGTTTTTGTTGGTTGTATTGGTTTCCAATTTAACTTTCTTCGTTTCGAAGTACGAGAAAGTATTGTGATCGTGAAAACTTTTTTTACGGAAATATCTGTTTTGGGGTCCCTAGTTGCCATTTCAACAATTTCTAGAAAACAATTTTTTGTGTCTGTGTATGTGTGTGTCTGTGCTGTTTCTAAATTTTCTAGTTTTTTGAGTAAACTTAGTTTTTGAATTTTGCCATCTTGCATAATTTTGACGTTTTAAACGTCAGTTTCATCCGTACAAAACGTTCGATATACATTTAAAATATGATTTAAATTGAAAATAAACCATGAAAGCTTAAATATAAATGATATCATCAAGTCGGAGAAAGTAACATGATGGCCACATCACCATTTTTTCTTTTCTAATATTTCACGTACTAATTTCCAAGTCTGTTTATGTTCTGTAAGCTGAGCTTTGATAGCATTTTGACATCTGCAATTTTTCAAGTATGTTTAAATCTGATCTATAATATGTGAGGAATGTTCCTGTACTTAAATTAACTGCTACGATGAGCTAATAAATCGCTTTAGTTTCTTTTTTGTAAAAGGTGATGATTGTATTGTACCTGAGTTCTACTTTTATTACCCTTCCAAAAATCAGCGAATAAAAAGGAATACCCACAGATAGAGTGTGGTATTTGCTTTCCGGTAACAATAATAGAGTTTCTTTCACGAATAATGGCGTTCGCGTCATCAATTCCAAAGTCCCGAATCAATCCATTCAAGGTCACAATAGTGCGCATTGGCCTAACGTTAAATAGTATGGGTATTTTTACTGAATTCCACATTAAAACATCCCCAAGATTTTTTGTCTGATATTCTTGTAAACAAATCATGCTGATGAAAACCTTATTGGAAGGCACTAAAAGATATTTTAAATGTACATAGAGCGTTTTTCAGGGTCGGATGATACTGACAGTTAAAATATCAAAATTGTAAAAGATGGATATGAAAAATTATACTTCAAATTCAGTCAGTTTACTCAAAATCCAGAGACTTTAAAAAAACGTATCCTTTAAAAGTAACTATTATCGTTTCATAATTAGAAACCAAAAATTGTCAAAAAAAAATTACCTCATGAACTGCATCCAAAGGTAAAAGGGGATTTTCATTGTGTTTTTCCTTAGTGAAGTACTTGTTTACCTTCGGTACCATGTACCGGGCTTTTGTGATTATTTTCATGAAACAACTATTTCTACACTTATTTACACTTAAACAATTACACAATACGAAAAACACTGCGAAAATATGAAAAACACCAAGAACTAATGAAAAACTAAAACAAACAGAAATACTCCAACTTACAAATTAACCGGCACGCTCAGAAGACATACGTTTCTACCATTGGCTACGATGATGAGTAAATAATAGTATAAAATGATAGAAAGCCGCTTGTCTTTGATATGTTTAGAAACTCATGACTTAAACGCCAACACTCATGAAATGAACTCTAACTGAATTAATTCTACTCGACAAATTTAAAACAGGAATAATTTGAAATAATTTGATCTGATGGATCAATCAAAGTGTAAAATTGTTTTTATTATTAGTAGTACTTACAATTGTCCATCCAGTAAGAACGGCGGTACTTCCCACTTGTGGAGGATGTAGCGCTGATGGTAAATCCACTGTTTGAATAGTATCTCCTAATATAAATGGACGTTCGAGGAAACCAAGGGCTATATCAAAGTCCTTCCTATTGGTTTGGTATCTCTTGTGCGGAGTGAGGCTTTGTAGATCTACGACGGATCCTCCCTGTCTAAGTTGATCACTTCCGGCACGGACTTGAAGTTGAAGTAATCGTAATCTGTATAGAAAGCTTTGATTGGAAACATTTGTTAAATTTCTATTTCAACCTTTGAAATGTCCACTACTTCTACACAATTTTAATAATCAAACGGGTTTCAACTGATAGCTGTTAATAGTAGCACAAAACCCAAACAAATAAAAATGCTTAGTTTGCTGGAATTTATATTTATTTAATTTTTTATATATGGTTTTTCTAGGGCTGTAGGATGGATAAGTTAGTCCAAATGACCCTACAAGATATAAAAGACCCAGAAGCTAAGTTTTCGGTTAGTATACCTGATTATAAGACCAACAAAACAAAATCTCTTATAGTTAATTAATATTTAAAGAAATCTGCAAGTGCGAAACTTCCGCATGAACTAATACCTCTGCCTCCGCATCCGCCTCCGCTAGTTTTTAAAGCGGAGGAATAGCGGAGGTGTTGTTTACGTTTTATGATGCCTGATAGTCCTTCACGTCGCTATAATCGCAATATTGCAAACCTGCAAGTGTGATATACCTGTCAAAGGACACGTCGTCACCTGCGCAACGTGATTTTACGATTCTCACTCTGAGCATCAGTGTATACACAACGTTTATTTCATCGCTTAAGTAATGAAGCCAAAAAAACAGTGTCTTTTGGTATTTTTTCGCGGAAAGACAATATTTCCGCAAAGTGCAAAGTTTGTGGACACAAATATTATAAGCAAGGGACGAACTATAACATCCTTGAAAGGACACCCTGAATCCATGTATATATAAAATTTAACGAGTTATGTAACCTTGAGGAAGAACAACAACTATCGGAAGCAAAAAAGTATGCCAAAGGGATGTGATAAAGTTTACAATGCTATATCATCACATCACACCAAAAGGCAGACTACATTATGGAAAACTGTAAAAACAGCTCAATCATGGAAAACATCAAATACAAAGTCCAAAAGAAATGGATAAGTTCATTGGTGAAATAATTACAGCATCTCTCATTTAGTTTTGCTGGAGGCATAGTTTTTCATAGCCCAATGCATGCTGCTTTGCTAAATTACTATTTAAGATAAGGCCAGTTTTTCACTGAACATTTATGTAAAGAATTATATCAAAATATGGTTAACAAAATTGTAGAAAATGGTCACGTAATAACTGATATTAAAGTGTTGCTCACTTCAAGGTCGTCATACTGGAGATGTAATTTGTGAGAAATTCAAAATGATGCTACAAGAGTGGAACATACATGATGAAATTGCTTTATTTGTGAAGCTTGGTCTAATAAGGTAACATCGAGGAATTTCGCTAGTGTCACCGATGTAAATTGCATTGTCCACCAACATGATGGACTAAGTTTAGAGGAGGAGGAATTTAAACCGGGCATAAACCAAAATTTTAAGAACATAAGTCATAAACCTCAGATTTGGTGTATTACAAAGAAATAATTTGCTGAAAATATAGGAGTATCTGATATTATTAGGTAGCTATATATTTATTTTGTTTCTTTTCTGTTTCCTAAAATTTGTTATTCAGTGTTATCTATTGTTATTTGTTCTTAGCCTCCGCTAACCTCCGCCTCCGTGGAGGTCAACCTTCGGACCTCCTCATCTGCATCCGCCTAAAATCTCTTTGGGCATGTAAAAATCAAATGTGGCAGTAGTTTAAATAAGAAAGTTGATATTAATATCTCGGAAACCGCTATGTTGAATTTAATTTTGACCTGATTATTATGTTTGCGTAATTGAATCAAGTAGCTTTCATTCTGAACTTTTTTATGAATCTTCAATAGCACAGGCGTAGAAAAAAAAAGTCTCAAATATGAACAGTGACTTTTATAATATTTTTAGCGCTGATCCCGGGAAAAATTGTGAAAATTCCATCACAGTTTCCTTACAAACAGCATGCCCAGTTTTGGCTAATTTGTGTATTTTTAAAATTAAGTTAGTTCAGGAAAGATTCTAAATATTCCCAAATAAATTTTGCATTTGATAACAAATACTTTTAAAAATGAATATGAGAAAGTAATGAAGCTTTTACAATGAACTAGCTGGAATAGTCTTGACATAAAGCAACACTTTGTCAAACAAGAATGGCCACTGAGATTAACCTTGCAGGCCGGAGTTTAAAATGTTGTGAGTGAGAGTTGTCTTGTAGATCCTAAAAAGGTATCATTTCCACCAGTTCACATCAAATTAAGGTTATTGAAACAATTTGCGAAGGCATTACTAAAAGAAGGAAAATGTTTTACATGTATTTATGAGCAGTTTTCTGGTTTATCAGAGGCAAAGCTAAAATAAGGAATGTTCACTGGACCTGGCATCAGAAAACTCATGAGGGACGCTAACTTTGAGCAACAAATGAATACAAGAGAAAAGTAGTGTAGGTATCTTTTCAACTAGTTGTAATACATTTTCGGGGAAACAAAAAAGGCCCAAACCACCAAGCCATCGTCGCTGACATTCTGGATAACTTCAAGAAGCCGTGTTGTAATATGAGCATAAAAATCAATTTCTCCACTCACACCTTGACTACTTCCTTTCGAAAAGGTTTCATCAAGATGCCAAAGTAATGGAAAGAAGGTTCAACGAAGATGAAATGACAACATGATGGCGAATTACTGCTCGATGTTAAAAAGGAACAATCTTGAATGTACCCACAGCAGGAAGAGCACTAAAACAAGTATGAATGGGAAGCTAAAACGTTTCTATAAATAATATAAAAATATGCTGTTGTGTAAATATAATCATATATACCGGGTGTGGCACTTAAGACGCCTCGGACCATAGCTCCTTTACAATAAAAGCTATCGAAAAAAATCTAAGAACAAAGTGGTGCATAGTTACCGTCGCTATGTTTTAAAAATATTTCTAATCATCAGTGGCGTGCCGTACTCCAGTGGCGTACCAAACTTATGTTTTTTTAAATGGAATGCCCTATTTTTTATTGCAGATTTGGAAAGTGCTCGACGAGTACTTATTTTTTTATCTAACATGTTATACCCTTCACTTTAGCGGTTTCGCTATTATAACCCCTTCTTTCAAAATTGCGCCCCATTTTTGAGATTTTTTTGTAGAGAAACTAATTGACGCCGGCGCCTAAATTTTGAATTGAGGTACAGGTTAAGACCTCGTATACCTTCACATAATTTTTTTTCGGGTAATTTATGGCAAAAAAATAATTTTTGATTGATCTTCGCATGTTGTCATTTTTTCCGAAAATTTCAAATGGCACCCCCCTAAAAAAATTACGGCGTTGTACAGCCAAAACTCTAAATTTTTCATTGGTGTAAAAAAAATTACACATTGCATAACACAATTTCGGAGAAAAAAGGAATTTCATCGCAAATGTTGGGAAACGTTTTCCGTTCCCAAGTGTGCCATGAGAAAACAAAAGATTGGTAATTGTCAAAGTAAATTATTAGACGTCAGTAGCAGCCATAAGTCATTTTTGATAAACGTTCTAAAAATGTTCCGAACTCAAGAGGAAATGGTTGACATGATATTTATTCTTGGAGAATGTAACAAGAATTTTTTCTTGGCATCACGAGTGTACGCTGCGAGATATCCGCACAGGGCACATCCAAATGAACGTGCGTTTCAAAAAGTGTTGGAGAGATTTACTACTACGGGAAGTGTGAAACGGCCAAGGAGAGTTAGAAAGAAGGCAGTTATTACCGAAAATAATGAACTGCGGTATATCACCAGAAGTTGCGGTTATGCCTCCAGCAGGAAGGTCGTCATTTCGAACATTTAGTTTAAGTTGTTAAATTTGCTTTATCTGCATTTTTCATATCATGTTGAATAAATAGGTACATACTATTATGTTGACCGTATTTGTGTATTTGTTTTGGTACTTTGACAATTACCAATCTTTTGTTTTCTCATGGCACACTTGGGAACGGAAAACGTTTCCCGACATTTGCGATGAAATTCCTTTTTTCTCCGAAATTTTGTTATGCAATGTGTAATTTTTTTTACACCAATGAAAAATTTAGAGTTTTGGCTGTACAACGCCGTAATTTTTTTAGGGGGGTGCCATTTGAAATTTTCGGAAAAAATGACAACATACGAAGATCAATCAAAAATTATTTTTTTTCCATAAATTACCCGAAAAAAAATTATGTGAAGGTATACGAGGTCTTAACCTGTATCTCAATTCAAAATTTAGGCGCCGGCGTCAATTAGTTTCTCTACAAAAAAATCTCAAAAATGGGGCGCAATTTTGAAAGAAGGGGTTATAACAGCGAAACCGCTAAAGTGAAGGGTATAACATGTTAGATAAAAAAATAAGTACTCGTCGAGCACTTTCCAAATCTGCAATAAAAAATAGGGCATTCCATTTAAAAAAACATAAGTTTGGTACGCCACTGGAGTACGGCACGCCACTGATGATTAGAAATATTTTTAAAATATAGCGACGGTAACTATGCACCACTTTGTTCTTAGATTTTTTTCGATAACTTTTATCGTAAAGGAGCTATGGTCCGAGGCGTCTTAAGTGCCACACCCGGTATATATATATATACCGAGTGTCTGGGATAAGGGGCGAACATAGGGATTTAACATGTAAAATTAAATATGTGTAATTATTAGCTCCCCTATTCATTTTAGAGAAAAATCGTAAAGGAATATTTTTTAGAAAATTAAAAATTGTAAATGTATCATCTATTAAATTTACGTTTGTACTAGAGTCCACCTCAGAAATAATAAAAATAAGTTTAACCATTTACCATTTAATAAAAACCCTTGCCATGACCTTGACAAATGTCATGTTACGGTGAGAATAATTTTGCTAGTCAAATATTATTTCACGCATTGTAATTACTATTATATGAACAATAATCTGAGTTATTCCAATGAAGAAAGCGTATTTATTATCAAAATTTTTTGCAGTGGCGTCAATTTACTCAGAGTTCATGACATTACATGCAAACGGAACAGAAGAAACAACGATGAATTGGAAGAAACAGTTTTGGGTTTGATAAATGCTGAACCAACAACGATGCATTGCTCGTGAGTGCAACGTGTCTAAATTCTCTATACAGAAAATTCTGAAGAAGCATGGTTATCATTCTTAAAAACATCAATGCCATCAGGAGATACTGTTAGTGGATGAAGAAAGGAGGCGTGTATTCTGCGAAATAATGCAGGATCGATCAAATACAGACCATAATGAATGCCAATAATTTACTTCCATATTTAAAGAAAGAATTGATACATATGAGAGAGTTTATCTATTTAAACATGCTAATTACTTGGGTCTTAATGACTATTTATTACAAGTTAATTGGGAAAATATTTTGTCTCAAGACGACGTAAATATAGCGGTAGAAAACTTTTACAAGACTTTGTATGTAGGTATGGATTTATTTATACCGACCACAGAATTACGAAAGAAACATTCTAAATTTCCTGCATGGTTTAATAGCGAGTTAATTCATTTAGTCAATAGGAAAAAAATAGCTCACATTAGATATAAAAATACAAGTCGTCACAATGACTACACAGTTTTTATTACTTTACGCACAGAATGTAAAGTAAAATCTATTGAGCTCTACAATGAATATTTAAGAAAGGCAGAATCTAATGTTTTTATCAATCCTAGTTCCTTTTGGAAAATTGTAAATGAAACCCGAAAGGAAGATGGTTTCCCTAAACACATTACATATCAAGATAAAGTTGGAGATGGCGGACTGGATATCGTAAATTTGTTTGCCGATTTCTTTTCAACAGTATACGTGAAGGATACTATAACTGACGCTTCTAATATCAATATGAACAATACTCAACAAGTCCTTGACTCAAAATTATCTATTTCGGTTGCTGATGTTTTTAATAATATTGTGAGTTTAAAAAATTCGTTTTCGGTTGGCCCTGATGGTGTGCCAAATAATTTGCTACTCAATTGTGTTTATTCACTTTGTTTGCCAATTCACATGTTATTTGCCAAATCTCTTAACACTGGAATCTTTCCTGAAGTATGGAAATCATGTTTTTTGCATCCTATTTTTAAAAGTGGGAGTCGAGATATCGCTACGAATTACCGTGGTGTTTCGTTACAGTCAGCGATTCCGAAACTATTGGATAAATTAGTAAGCGATTATTTGGTATGGATCTCCCGTCCCGTAATTTCCAGTGTGCAACATGGGTTTCAGAGTGGCAAATCAACCGTTTCCAATCTTTTGGAGTTCAAGCAGTTCTTGTCGGATGCCTTGGATAAGCGCAAACAGGTAGATGTTATCTACACCGATTTCTCCAAGGCTTTCGACAGAGTGGATCATTTGATATTGCTTCACAAATTGAAAATAGCTTTCAACGATTCAACTTTGTCATGGATAAATTCATTTCTTTCAAACCGCATTCAACAAGTTAAAATCAATAACTTCTTATCATTACCAATACATGTTACATCAGGGGTGCCTCAAGGTACTCATATTGGACCAGTTCTATTTTTATTATTTATTAATGATCTCGTGGAGGTCGTGGAATTTGGAAGTGGAAGTGCCTGTTATAAGCAGATGATCTTAAACTATTCCAAGTGGTTCATACTGTTGATGATTGTAAAAGATTGCAAAATGATCTTAATAATGTGAATAATTGGTGTTATTTTAATCGTCTAAATTTAAATATTGCCAAATGTAATGTAATGTCGTTTTTAAAAACGAAAAACAGGATTCACTTTGAGTATTTATTGAACTCCATTCCTTTGACAAGAACAGATACTATTAGAGATTTGGGTGTCCTATTCGATAGTAGTTTAACTTTTAGAAATCACATCATTTTTATTTGTGATAAAGCAAGAAAAATGTGGGGCTTTATCTGGCATCTGTCAAAGGAATTAGGTCCTGAATGTCTCAACGTTTTATTTTGTTCTCTTGTAAGATGTCACCTTGAGTATGCATCTCCAATATGGTCACCTTATCTTCAAGTCGATATTGAAAGAATCGAGACTGTACAGAAATTTTTTTTGAGATACATGGAATTCAAATATGGTATCAAACATGTCCAAGGTTCCTATACATCTATAATGACCCTTTTGAAGATGCATACCCTGGTAATGCGTAGAAACATTTTTGATCTATGCATGCTTCATAACATAATTAATGCCTCCACTAATTCTTCAGTGTTACTATCTGAGATAAATTTAATCGCTTCAAATTATGTAAACGTTTTAAGAAGCAATAACATATTTTTTGTGAAACGCTATGATACGAATCTGTCATATAATAATTCAGTAGGTCGTATGCTTAGATTGGCAAATGACTTAAATGATAAACACTGGTTTAACATTTTTGATAGCAACATTCATAATTTTAAACGTATACTTAGGAATAAGTTTATATAATTTTCATTGTATATAGTAATCTTTTTTGTAAAATATTAGGACCATGAAATTACAAATTTTAATTTAATTTAATTTGGTGATATCAATTTAATAATTTAATCTAGTATATTTTAGTTTAAGGTATTTTAAGTATTCATTGTTGTGTTACATTATTGTAAATTGGGGTTTCCCGTAGATAAATAAATAAAAAAATAAATAAAAATAAATAAATATAACAATACAACAGTAAACATTCAGTTTTTTTAAAGAAAAACACCAATTGTTAATTTAAATCAGAGCACCAAATTTCTTGGGATTGCCGAGGACGAGCAACTCACCTGGTGTCAGCATGTTGATTGTGTGTAGTAAATTAAATGCTGCTTACTATGCAGTTCTTAAAATAAAACCAATTTTACCACCAGAGTCAATCATAACTCTCTACTACTCATAGGTATATCCTTATCTCTCCTATAATATGTATACCAGCGTGGGAAAGAAGTCATATTCAAAGGATATTCATAGCCCAGTGAAGAATATTAAGATTATTTTTTAACAAAATTAGATTGGAGACTTGCCACAGTTTATTTAAGGAGAACAACATACTTCCATTAATATGCATTTACATATTTAAAATAGCAACATTTGCTGCGAGTTAATAAACTAACTATAAACTAAACTAAGCTTCATTTTTCGCAGTCTGTTTTACCGAAGAATACTGGTTCACACTTTACAACGAGCCCAATGTTATTGTTCATAGTAATTACAATGCGTGAATTGATATCTGACTAGAAAAATTATTCTCACCTTAACATGACATTTGTCAAAATCATGGCAAGGGTTTTTTTTAATTGGTACATTGTTCAACATATTTTTATTATTTCTGAGGTCAATTCTGGTACAAACGTAAATTAAATGGATGATTCATTTACAATTTTTAATTCTCTAAAAAATATTCCTTTACGATTTTTCTCTAAAATGAATAGGGGAGCTAATAATTACACATATTTAATTTTACATGTTAAATCCCTATGTTCGCCCCTTATCCCAGACACTTAACCTATGACATCTCACATTTGTTTATTAAAAACTAGAACCTTAAGAACAACTGTGAACATTGCGTTAAATTTAGTCCCTTTTTGTGAGTTACCCTGACGTGATCGAAAAAAATGGATTTTCATTTCTGAAATCAGCACTGGAAACTATCAAAAATATAGATTAGCTATCAAAATGCAAACAATTTTCAAAACATTTTATTTCGCAGGCCTTTGTAATTATTGAGATATTTGATTTTTTAGAAAATCGCGATTTTTAGTTTTTTCTTTAAATAATTTTTAAACTGCTCGGAATTTAAAAAAAAATTCAACATGATCTTAGCCGTCATATAAAACTGTTCAACATTGCCCTTTTAACGAAACAGCTCTAAGTATAAGAAAGATACTCATGCAGTACTACTCTATTTAGGACACCCTGTATAAAAACGAGAATCTTATTACATAATACAAATAATACAAAAAATAATGCCAGTTCTCGTCCGGACATAATACCTGTGAATTCAATTAACCCTTTGCGGGTTCCTTCGCCCAGATGCCATTATTTTGTACCCTAGGCCATGTCTCACGTGGACAATGGGTTTTGGGGGTTTGATAAGTTCCCTCAACTACCCAAACTAAAAATTTGGCATATTGTTCACTGCGAATTTGTTATTAACAAATAAATATAAAAAAATCGACTTTTTCCAGAAAAAAATCGGTCACGTAAAATTTTTGCAATTAACAATATGATTTTATTACCTAGATATATGTTTTTGGGGTCGCTGATTACGAATCCGGTATCAAAAATGACTCTTGACAGCTGTCAACTGTCAAAACAGCTGTCAAGATTCACAAAATATTTGAGATTCGCGAAAAACGCGCTGATTTCATTTTCTGGTGTGCTCTGGTCCTGACTTACGATAAGCTGACATATATTTTGGCAATTGGTAGCTGCCAATAGACTATCAAAAGACGAGAATGGTAATTAAAATTTAATCTGACTAGCATTCGGGGCATTATTGAGGAGCCTGATTTGAGATAGGGACTTCGGAGTGTATCGCTCATTCTACAACTTGTGAATTGTTCGCAATGGCAATAGTACTTGACAGTTATCATCGGACTGCCAAGATGGTGCAAGGATCACAGAAATGGAAGCTGCCACTCATTTTATAGGTTTTCGCGGTCACTGTTGTCATCTTTTGACAGCTGTCAATTGCCAAAAGAGCTGTCAAGTTAGACCATCTTCCGTTATTCCGTAAGAACAGTTTCTATCAGGAAAAATTTTGTATTTTGAGATGAGGATTCAAGATTTTGAAGAGCATGAAATCCCAAGTGACAGCGAATCAGTAAATGACAATTTCGAGGATAGCAAAGACGAGTAGTCTCTCTGTCAGGATGATTTATCAGAAGATTCATTTATCGGGCTCAGTACTCTAGAGAGAGAGTCAGACGAGGCTAGTGACTGAGATGACGATACTCCTCTAAGCATTCGGCTATCTGGGATGGACGGAATCTGGGAGAGAAAGCACAGGGGTGCTACCAATAAACCTTTTGTCGAACATACAGGCCGTAAAAATCTACCAGAGAATGTCAAGAGCCCGGGAGATTTTATTTTATGTTCAATTTCTGAAACCAATATCAACTCCATTGCAGATCAATCTATTATCTCTATTGCTGTCAACAGAAAAAAGAATTCACGGATACCAGAAATCAAACAATTTCTCAGTCTGAACATAATGATGGGAGTTAAACGGTTACCATCCTACCAGGATTATTGGTCTTCCAACATCCAGCTCAATGATCGTTATGTTAGTTCTACGATGAGCGTGAAGAGATTTTCGTTTTTACTATCCAGTTTATATCTGAATGACTGTTCCAAAGAACCAAAGAAGAATGAAGCTGGGTACGATAAATTGTACAAAGTAAGACCCTTTCTTGACAACCTCTCAGACACATATTTGCGATTTTATGACTCAACTAGAAATCAAGCGGTGGATGAGAGCATGATCAAGTTCAAGGGCAGAAGCTCCACGAAGCAGTACGTACCCATGAAACCGGTCCCGAGAGGCTTCAAATCTTGGGTGAGAGCTGATCATTATGGCTATGTTTGTGAGTTCCAAATGTACACCGGAAAGGTCCAAGGAAGACCAGAACTTTTCTTAGGCGAAAGGATAGTAAGAGATCTGACTCGAACTTAATCAACAAAAACTATTGTATTAATTTTGATATTTTTTTTACCACCGTGGACTTGATGTCGCGTTTGCTAGTTGACGGAATTTTGGCATGTGGAATGGTGCGGAAAAATAGGAAAGATTTACCCAAACTACAAACGAGAGATAAAGAAATGTCGCGCGGGGATAGCGAATTGTGGACTTCTTATAAAGGCATACAATGAGTGAAGTGGATAGATAAGAAGCCGGTACATTTTCTAACCAATTTCCACGACGATTCTATCATCTCAGAAACCAGAAGAAAGCAAAAAGATGGAACTCTGCGGGTAGTTTCTTGTCCGATTGTAGCCAAGGATTATAATGCCCATATGGGCTGCGTTGACAAAGCGGATCCCATGAAAAATTGTTACCAAATATCTCGCAAGAAATGGTAGCATCGAATTTTTTGGCACTTCGCAGGCGTGACTTTGGTGAATACTTTTATTATAAAACTGTCCTTTCCACAGAAAACTTTATCGCTCAAGGACTTCCGGCTATCAGTGGTTAATCACCTATTAGGGTTTCCTGATCGTCCAAAAAGAGGAACACCTTCGTCCGAGCTCCCTTCTAGAAATGTTGTGCTGCAAGTGCCTGACAGTGTGAGAACAGCTCAGAGACCTCATTTCCCAGGTACTCGAGAAACTCGTCACCAATGTGCATATTGCAGTTCAAAGGCAGATGAAAAACGGACAAAATTTTATTGCAAAACCTGTAATGTTTCCCTGTGCATAGATGAGATGAGCAATTGTTATGAGAAATTCCAACTAGCTAAAACATCATGAAATCGTAACAAACACCCGAAAAAATTCAAAACAATACGTGGTTGGTAGAATTTTTTTTTTAATTAGATATAAACAAAAGAAAGATAAAAAACTTACATTGATTGTGAAAAGAAAAATAAATAAAATACAAAAAAAAACAAACAAAAAATAAAATACAAAAAAAACCAAAACAAAAGTTAAAAGAATAAAAAAAAAAACAAAAAAATACAAAAAAAAAACAAAAAAAACAAAAAAAACATACAAAAAAAATTTGTAACTAGCATCTCCTCGCGTCCACGTCGTTAGTTCTGGGTCAAGCGAAGCGGGAGAATATGTCTTTAGCATGCTTCGGAAATTTTTTTTGTGATTATCTTGCTTGTCACAATTTGAAAGTTTGAGTGAGTGTAAAGCTGCCAAAACTCATTCTGGATTACTGGACGTTACTTAGCGGTCTCAGAAAGCTATAAAATGACGTCCATTTTGTATTTTTATGTCTACTGCTCCATCCTGACAGGTCTGTGTCGGCTGTCAACAGCCAAGATCTGCATTTGACAGCAAGCTTGGTCCTCATTTCTCCCAAAATATTCAATAAATGCTGATTTTTGTATGATCTTTGTTGATTACATTATTTTACAGTTGGTTTAGCAGTTGCCAGCTGCCAATGCTCATCTCGGATATCGGTATTCTGCCCGGTAAAACCATGCCAACCTTGCATTTTTATTTCGTTCTCTTCACTGGGACAGTTATTTGACCGCTGTCAACTGCCAACATATTCTTCCCACTTCATTGTTAGTCAACATATTCCCAGAGAGCCAATGAACGTCTGGCTGCTGGGTTTGATTTTATAATACATGACTTGACAGCTGGTTTGACAGTTGACAAGCTGTCAAACATCTTTTCCGATATTACAATCTTGTTCAGCGACCTTGGGAAGCTGGAAACGACGCCCAATTCGTTTTTTCACTACATTTTGTCCATGTTGACAGTTTTTGACAGCTGTCAACTATCGTAAAATTCTTCCGACATCATTATTGGTCTGTAACCTTCCTGGATCTATTTCCCGATTTTCATTGCATTTTCCGACACTTGACAGCCGATTTGATAGTTGACAGCTGTCAAAACTCATTTCTGACACAGAAATCGGAATCAGTGACCCCGAAAACCGTGCCAAGTGCCAAAGTTCCATTAGTTTCCCAGTGTCATCTCCTTCCCAAAAATGTGCCCCTCAAAGGGCTAGATAAAGCATATTGTGAAGTGACAAGACTTTGTGAATTATTATTATTATTATTATTCCAGCTACCAGTGATTCGGTAGAACACAGTTTTTCAGTTTTAAAACGCATTAAAAACTTCATGAGAAATTCCACAGGAGAAAAAATACTCTCAAATTTGGCTGTATTATCGATAGAAAAGGATCTTGTCAAGAACCAACCTCAAAATCCCAAATTTTATGAAGACGTTATACATGAATTTTCAAAAGAAAATAGAAGAATAGAACTTCATTATAAATAGGTAAGTAAATTTAACTCACTTTCCTCGATTGCTTCCCTACTTTAACATTCCACCGCACGCCACTGTACATTAATAAACGTATATGTATGTATTTGGGTGAAACAAGTATTTACTATTATAGCGCATTTGAACCTTAAATTCGATTGTTTTAACTGATGATTTTTAAACAAAATCTGCTCGGGAATTAAATTAGATAATCTTCGAGACACCTATAGAGAGAAGACTGCCGGAATTTATTTATAAATACGGGGATACTCACACTTCCACCTGTTTTTATTATGGAATGTGTGACATACCGTGCGCGCCTAACGTATGGAATATAGTCAGTAAAATCCAAATAAAATATTTTTGGAAAAAATCCTGAAACACGTCGATTTTCTTTTATAAAAATACACATTTTTGCATGAAAGTCGATTTTCAGTCGTCATTTGTTTTTGAGTAATGACGTCATCCATTTTATTTTTAAATGGCAACCCCCTATTTTTGTTCTTGATTTTAAGAGATCTTTTTATTGTCGAACTGGCAGTATAAAAATATTGGCATCTTACATAAGACATTCTTCGAGTAAATGACAATTGAAGGTGAGAACTTGATATCTAGAGTTTTTGCAAAATGAACTTGTTCCAGCGCTTTTTTTCCAAACTAAAATGATCTTGACCTTCCATACATACAATATGGTTTCAGCAAGATGGCGCAACCACGCACTATGCGCGTTTTTTTGACAATTGCATTACGAATAGGTGGATTGGCAGGCGATGACCGATAGAATAGCCCACGATAGAATAGCCCACTAATTCAGGCAGAATTAGCCTGGAAAATATTCAAAATATTCAAGAAGAATTTCTACATGTTCGAAAACAAAAAAAAACGCGCATAGTGGGGGCATGCGCCGTCTTGCTGAAACCATATTGTACTATATGGATGGTCAAGATCAATATTGTTTGGAAAAATTGCTACAAGCGCTGGAATAAGGTCATTTTGAAAAAATTCTAAATATCGGGTTCTCACCTTCAATTGTTATTTTCGCGAAAAATTTCTTATGTAAGATGGCAACATTTTTATACTTCCAGTTCGACAATGTAAAAATCTCTCAAAATCAAGAATAAAAATAGGGGGTTGCCATTTAAAAACAAAATGGCGGACGTCATAACTCAAAAACAAATGACGACTGAAAATTGACTTTCATGTAAAAATGTGTATTTTTATAAAAGAAAATCGACGTGTTCCAGGATTTTTTCCAAAAATATTTTATTTCGATTTTACTGACTATATTCCATACTTTAGGCGCTCACTGTATATTCATAAACATGTAAATTCATATACTACCCATGCACAAATTCACTGTTATTCAACACGAAATAGCAATAACCTGTATCCCTCCTACCATCGCATATTAAAAACGAGAACCGCTAGTAACTATTACGGTCCAAAACTCTATAACCTCTTACCTCAGGCCATTAGGAAACTTTCTTTAAAACATTTCAAAAACAAAATTAAAACTTATCTTTTAAATAAGGCTTTTTATAGCATTGATGAATGTCTGTCCACGAAGTTAACTGATTTTACTCTGTGATCGATATCTAACTAAATGATTCGCTCAATTTTAATATACCATCCGTTAGAATGTGATTGTATTTTTATATTTCATTAAGTTACATTTATTAAGTACCATTTTTTTAATTGTTAATTTTAAACTGTTGTGCGTCTATTTTATCTATTTATTTGTTCATTTTTATCAACTTACTGTATTCACTTTATAACTGTGATTATATTCTTAGATTTTTAGATTTTTTAATTGTATTTATATATTTTATTAACTTTTATCATATATCGTTTTAATGCGTTGATTGTATTTTTATATTTTATTAAGCTACATTTTTCAAGATAAATAGTTAATTTAGTCAGCAACTGCTAAGGGTATTTTTTTTTTCTTTCACTGACGTATGTAAAACTTTATAGTTCTGGCATTAATAAACATTATTATTATTATTATTATTATTATAAATGGTGGACGAAACCCTTACTCGTCGGGTATGTCCGCCCGAAACTAACATTCCTTGCCCCGAAGAGGGGCAAATATATTTTTTGGCCAGGAATGACGCTCCCATATTTACGTACCATTGCAAATATCATACGCAGTTTCAGCCTTCTTTGCAAATTCTGAACAGTGTTAAATATTTGTAGTATCTCTATTACTACTTTTATAGTATTGGATAGTTATAGTTTCTATAGAACTATTCGTTTAGTTTAGATATCCCGTTTAATTATCAATTCATGTAAGAAAGAAGGTAAGCATTAATAATATTGATTAGTATAGTATACCAACTTATTTTTAACTTATTTATAGAACCCTAATTAAAAAATGGCAGCTCCAATTTCTAAAAATAAAGGCGGTATTATTCATTGGATTATTTGAAATTTGGATTTATTCGTTCACCGATAAATGAAACGATTCCTATGTGTCTTTTGGAAATGACTACATGAAACCTTCAAAAATGAAAGATCATCTTGAAAGGGTTCACTCAAATAAAAAAAAATAAACAACTAAATTTTGAAAATTGCAAGTTCTCTATTCAACTTGATGAATCTGTTTTTGGCATTTCTGCTATTCTTATGGTGTACGTTAGATATTTCACTAAAATGATAGGGCAAGTCATTGATGAATGGTTTCTGCTAAATATCTTGAAACTAATGCAGAAGGAGTGACAATTTATAGATGTTCACTAGAATATTAAAATAAATATAATATTCCGCTCGAAAATATAATAGCAGTAGCCACAGATGGCGCACCTGCTATGGTACGGCGTTACCGAGGTTTTGCTACATTTCTCAAAGAAAAAGTGTCCGGTATACGCAGGGCCGTGCGAAGGGGGGGGGCGAAGGGGGCGCCCGCCCCGGGCGCCAAAATTAGGGGCGCCAAAATCGCTATTACATCGGAATGACGGAAAATTCATAAAAGTGTTAATTAATGTATTTTTATTATTTATCACACGTCAGCATATCTAAAATTTCTTCTTATTTTACCTTAAATTTCTTGATTACATACTAAAGAGGAATAAATAAATAAAACTAAATTATTTCTAATGGCTCCCTTGTCACATACTAAAATGTTATATAATATTCTTAGAAATGTTCTTTTGTGAAAATATCGTTAATTAACACTCCGTCGACAAGACATACCTATAATCCAGATGATGTGACATTTTTTGTCCGAACTGATTGCCCGGTTGGCTATTCCAAGCTACGCGCGGTCAGGTCGGCTGATCGTCAATCTGACTTCATATTTTCCAGATTTCCGTAGCCTATTTTTTTTAAATCATACAAGTCAAGGAATCGATAGAATCTCCGAAGCTCTAGACAATTTTAGAATTAGAATAATTGTTTTTTTTTTGCAGCAATATAAGTAACACTTTCCGCAACATTTTTTTTTTTTTTTTGGGATAGAAGGGCGCCAATTTTACTTTCGCCCCGGGCGCAGTTTTCTCTTCGCACGGCCCTGGGTATACGTATTATTATTAGTGTGTTGCGTAGAAACAACTTAGTAGCAAAATATCTAAGTCCAGAGTTATATAAAGCTTTACACTTTTGTATTAAGTATATCAATCAAATAAATGCCCGACCTCCTAAATCAAGATTATTTTCCAAACTTTGTGAGGAAAACGACGATGTATTTAACCAATTAACTTAACTGAATTATTATCGGATCTTGAAGCAAAGACGCTTCTAAAAATTTAACAATACGCAAATTTTGGACAATTATAAATATAATATAAAAATATGTAAAACTTTACTAAAGAACTCAGCTATTTATGCTAGCGTTTCCATATATGGTTGAAGCCGGTTTCAGTCACGTAAATTCGATCTTAACTTAATACAGAAATAAATTAAATGTGGATTCGAGGCGAGTTAAGAATAAAATTGACCAATTTTGAAGAAATACCAGGCACACCCATCTCATTGATTAAGAAGCAATAAATCAGTAGTTATTTTACTTATTCTTTTTATTTATTTATAATTACTTATAATTTAATTAATATTAATGTATTTAAATTTCAACATTAGGATATTTTTCATAAAACTATTGTTACACAATGTACTACAATAAATGTTTCAAATCATAAAATAAACGTACAAACACAGTACCTGACCTAACCTTACAGATAGTTTTATTTTTATTAATTGAAAATTACTTGTATGGGGGTCGATGGAGATTTCGAAAAATTATATAGGGGTCGATGATCAAAAAAGTTTCGCAACCCCTGCACTACATAATCAATCCAATGTTAAAAACAGGAGTTTTCTCAGAAATTTTGAAAACATACAATATTAGTTCTATTCATAATAGCACCAAGGACAGCAGTCAACAATGTCTGGCCAATTGCGCTACTCGATTCATTCTCAAAAATATTTGAGAAAATTATAGCATCACGGTTATCGAAGGACATTGAACAATTACAACTAATGAACAATACGCAACACGGATTTCGAAAACACCGTTCAACTAAATCGACGCATGTTGTTTTCAATAAATTATTTCATGTAATACTTAATTTTGTAGAGTTACGAACTGGTTAAATAATAACAAATTCAGACTTTTCGTCTGTATTTCATTGATTTATTTGTATTCAGTAGTTATTTCAAATTATTATTTAAGATCAACGATCATGTCGGATAACATTTATTTAAACTCTCTACTTACTCGAATGTACAAGATGCAGAAGTTAAGACTACAGTTGGACTAATGAGTGCTCCACTGCAAATGTGCCCTCTTGGAGATTCAATTGTTACATGGTATGGATGTCTGTTAATGGTCGTCGGTGTTGCCGTGGCTACAATAGATAAATAGGAATTTAATACTAAAACAGTCATTATGATACCTTTATAAGTAATCTTTGTTTTTTAAACAAAAATCATGAACAATAAGGGCACTACAGCAACACCATATTAACTAGCATTCAATCTACAAAACAGTAACAAAAATATTAAAAACCAATTACCAAAATTAAATCTTACAGCAACTGAAATTTAATTACGTAGATCTAATTTTAGTAATGTGTTTTCGTTTTTATAGTTAAATTAAATTATTGCATATAATAATACTTTATTTTTATTAATGCTGGTCAATCAAATTGTTTTCATATATCAAATAAAGAGAGAAACTATGAGTGCAGTCGTGTTACTGCGAATTACAAGTATAAGCATAAATATAACAAGTTGACATTGTGCGATAATTTAAATGTTAAATAATTGATTTTCGCATTCAAATAAATCTACCGATGCTAGGTTTTTTTCAATGGGAAAATCAATTATTTAACATTCAAATTATCGCATTTGAAAATACCAATTGTACATAATATTGACAAGCATGAAAGTATGTATCTCTGAAAAAATTATTTGATGAGCTGGAGTGTAAATAATTAATATTGGGCAGACTTTACGCAATAAAATAATTTACACTAAAGTCTTAATATCTTCGAAAAAATACAATACCAATTTTTTTCATTATTTTTATTACTCTCGAAGTAATCCTCGACAATGTACCATTGAGTTAATCCGCGATTTTTATAGCACCAAGTATAAAATCATTTGGCCATTTAAAAGGATTGTGTAATAATTGTTAGACTTTGGACGACAATAAATTTTAAACAATTTGCTTACCAAACACGGACAAGGTCAAGATTAAACACACAATCTGGAGCATTCTGATCGACTGAACTCAAAATCTGAATTATTCTTCATTTATATCTCCTATAAATGATAAAACTGTTTGTGTTCTTATTCGGAGAAGATAAGAGAGAAATTTATTGATATTGTAATAAAAACATAATTCAGACTAATTTCATTATGGAAATATTTATGGACGAGCGAACCAATTATGAAATTATCTAAGAAATGGAATATTCAGCAATTAATTAATTCAATAATTAATTCATTTTTAGGAATTACAAACACTTAATTAGAACTGCACGTGCTCTCTGTAAGTCTTGATTTTTTTAAGTCGACGAATTTGTTTAATTAACTGTTTTCTACAAATCATCTTAATAGAGACTAAACAAATTATATAAATCAAGCATACACTACATGAGAAGGGATGTGTGTTAGTCTGTCCTAATTAACGATCTGAGGTCGTTCTGCCCTTGACCCTTTATGAAAAAAACCTTTGCTAGCTAGCTAACATCCTGATGTTTTGCACTATTTAGTTGATTAGTTGATTAGATGACGTACTGAGAGGATATTGTCATCAAGACGGAATATTTGGGTTTCGGCGAATACAAAATTTGTTTACAAGAGACCGGCTAATTAAACATATTTTCTCACCACAAAGTATTCTTACTTTTGATAAAAAAATATGTATCGTATTTAATTTAATTTTTAATGAACACACATTTTAATTTAATTTAAAAAAATTCAGGTTTAAAAAACCCTAATAACAATGGCCTGCAGCGCCGCACCTTGCGATCAAACTCATAAAATAAAAATTTAACTTAGGGTTAAAGGGCAAATGATAGTAGGTATAACTTTTGTGGTTTCAAAGATTTAAGAGAATATTGGTATATCTTAGTTCGGTAAGGATTCTTATTGCAGATTATTCGGCTACTTATATAGGGTGTAGGGTAGAGGGTGGGATTCAGGTAAAAATGATTGCGTTTTTTTTTGGAAAATGTCGTTCAAACGGAATGTGTATATGCCGATAGAGAATCTCACAAGCTTCATCAAAATCTGAACTTTTGTACAAGCGAGACCAGTTAATATGGCTCTATAAAGAGCTGAAAAATTCCCCTTATGAAAACTGTACCCCGTGCCATTATTTATAAACTGAGTTGGAAGGGTGTTCCTGGGCGGCGCGGCGTACTTATATATCGCGTACGATGCAGAGTACGTTTACGGGGACGATAGGTAGAAAAAGAAAATGCGTAACACATAAATTAATGAAACAAGTGTGTTTAGTTTTATTTTTTACACATTTGTAATCATCATCAGTAGCTAACGATTTTTACTTTGATTTTCCGGTTTATCCTGGAGTAAATGAACGGTACTCTAAAGTGCCGTAAATCATCTTCATTTTCTCTTTAGTGACTTTAAAGTGCTTGAGCTTCCATTCTATAATCTTGAAGAGAAAAAAAATCGGTATTAACAGTCTTAATATTGTTGTTAAACCACATGAAAAATTTGGCAGGGTTATTTATAGGGTAAATCATCTGTGTGATTAACGTTTAGAGGTTGTTACATCAGCATAAGTTCTATTTGCAAGAGCTGATATGCAATACTTCGGTCTCAGTGCAGCAAACTTCGAAAAGTATACTTTTAAGTGTGCATTCATTTCTTTAAATTTTCAAGTTTCTTTCAAGTTGCACAGAACTAATCTCTTCTGTTCTTTCTTTTACGTTTTCTTTATCAGTTCTTACGGTGACACAGTCCTTTCATCCCGCCTTTTCACAACTTATTTCATGAGATTTATAAAATTCGATAACTTTTTTTTCGATGATTTCGTCAAGAGTCTTGCCTAGTTTGGGATTCGGAGAAGAAATAATTCCTTTTTGTTTAGATAATTTTTTTTCTACTGTAATCATAAGATGCATAAAAATTATTCAGAATTTATCGATAAGACCAGTCTGTGAAGATGGTCAAGATTCTCAATTGTAACTGCTTATTGTCTGTCTTTTTAAACTCTTCTTCAAGTTTTGGTACAACAGAGGTTTCTATATCGTTGGATACTATGTGGATTATTGCAAATGGAACAAAAAATAAAAACATACATAGTTGATTCACTAATTTGTGTGTTACGCATTTTTCGTTTTACCTATTGCGTCAGTCGTACCTGTAAACGTACCCGACATCAGTGTTGGCCATTAATTATTTACAAAGTAATTTAATTACGTAATTAAATTACAAAGTATTTTAATTACAATGTAATTGCATTCATTAAATTACAAAGTAATTCAATTACTTTGTAATTGTACTCGTGTAATTACATTGTATTTAAATTACTTTGTAATTTAATTACAAATATTAATGTAATTATTTTTCTCTAAAATGAAAAAAAAAACATTTGCAAAAAATATTTAAATATAAATACACTATGGTTACAATGTTTAAGATCCGGGTCTCATATTTCCTAGATTTCGGAACCACATGCCGTGCGTGCGTAAGGGGATTTCCGACTCCGTATGCCTCTGGTCACGACAACCAATAATTAAAAACTAATTTTATTATTTCTTACTCGTTGTCGGTTGGCACCAGAATAAATAATTCATAAAACATCTCGTCTTTTTCCAAATTGGATTTAATGAGCAAAAGGAGAAATGCAGAATTATAATTTTTATAATAATAACAACCGACAGAACCAAAAAAAAAAATTCAAAATCATTATAATAAAACACTACAAAAACAGTAAATAATCTCATAAAACAATCCCTACCTACTTCAGGTAGGTAAGAAAGTAAATGCAAATTATATTAAAAGTACACAAAACTGCAATCAGAATGGCCGAAGTAGCGTTCATCAAATACCTTCATTCAGTGACAATGAAAATAAACATGTTAAGAGCTGAAAATTCTGACGAACACGCCCCTTGATTGACAATTATTGTTCAGCCGTTACCGTGGTCTATTGCAATTCAGAAAATCAAGACGCCCGAGAAAAAAAGAACAACGAGCGCACGGAGCAACGAGAAAAATAAACAACGCCGTTTCGCCGTGTGTGAGCGCAAAAAGAAACGATTCTGTTCGCCCGTTCCCAATCCCATCACTTCCAGAATTTTTTTATTAAGCGATACTAGGTAAGCCGCCATCAGGATATCCATGATCATAGACAATAACATTGCCCTCAGCGCTTCAAGGATATTTCGCGTCATGTTTAGTTCCGTTTTGACGTTTGTAAGGCGTGAGCCACCAAATTTTGTTGCTAAAATGGCCATGCCTGAGGGAGAAAACATAGTAGTCATGTCTGAGATTATTTTTTTTTAATCTAGTCTATCATAACGTGAATTGTCATTTTAAAAACAAACTGACAAGTCGAGACAGTTTGTGTTATTAAATAATAGCTTTCATGAATATGGTGGGCATAAAAACTATCTTACAATTTTTGATTTTCTCCAACTAACCCTGTTTTCATAGATATTAGTTCCAATAGCCTGAAGGCTTATTGTCCTAATTTTTAAAATGCAACATTCGTAATTTATCTCACAGCCAACTCTAAATCAACATTTTGTGGCTAACACGATAGCTTATACAAACATGTGTGAAATAAATAGATTCGGTACGATTCCGATCGCAGAAATTGATAAAAATATTGATGAAGTAAAATCTAAACATACCTCGATATGCAATGTATTGGTTTAGAAACAATTTTGTATATTAGTTACTTGTTTTTCGTGATTTTGTGATTATATGTCAACTATGAACTCATCACGAGTTGAATTTTTCAATAATGGCGTCGCAGGACAATCGTACAAGTAAATCCTCTGAAAGTGAGAAAATTGGAACAATTTATTGTACTTACGATTCGTGCCGCAAACACATAGCCCGAGAAAAAGTTGAATGTGTGATTTGTGGTGCTAGTTTCCATCCTGGATGTTTCTCAAAAAGGAAGAAGGACCCACACATGGATCACGTATGTACACTTTCCGTTGAGAGCGATAAAGAATACGATTCTAAAAGAATCTCACACTTATTGAGAATAATTGAAGAATTGGAAAAGCAAAACGAGATATTAACCAGAAATAACGACAGTCTCATTAACACAAACACTTATTTGTTAAATAGGTTAAATAGTTTAGATTTACCTAACAATAACAAACAGCCAATAAAGAAAACTGTAAATGAAACAAATCTGCAAATCCCTGTAAATAAAGTAATAATTCACAAGGAACCCGAAAAGAAAATCGCCTAACATCCCAAGAAGGAATCTGCAAGTCACAAACAAATTACGCAACCAAATGTACCAGAAAACAATATTTTGGTGAATAATGGAAATGAAGATACGCACAACGCCGAAAGATGGACCCAAGTGGTAAAGAGAAGACGAAGAAATATGAATGAAACACAAGGGTGCAGGGATTACAATCCAACCGATGATATTCGCGGAGTGGAGAGACGTGCTCACCTACATGTTTACAGGCTTAACCTCGACGTCACAACCGAGTCTTTGGGAAAATTTTTACATTCCAATAACATAAGCGATTTTACATGCGAAAAACTGAACTCCAGGCATCCCACAGAATACAGTTCATTTAAGATATCAGTACCGACCAGTAAACTTAAGGAAATACAAAATGAAGATTTGTGGCCCAAAGGAGTAGTCTGCAATCGTTTTTTATTGCATCTTCCCACGAAGAGGCTAAAGGACGATACACAGATGGAAAAAAAACAAACAATTGAACATAGAAACTACTTCATTTTCTGTTTTCAACCAAAATGTACAATCTATAAATACCGCCATAAATATATTAAACCAAGTAATGATTGAAAATTCGGAATGTCAAGCACTAACTTTGATTGAACACTGGAAAACTAAAGAAGAACTAGAATGCTACAAAATCGACGGATATAATCTTATTACATCATTTTGCCGAAAATCGCATGCCCATGGAGGAGTAGCGGTATATGGAAAAATTGGCATGAAAACAACGACCCGCGAAGACATTAACAATCTGGCCATATCTAATGAAATAGAAATAGCAGCAGCAACTTTTCATACAAATAGCAAATGTATTATTATAATTGCAATATATAGACCACCCAGTGGAAATATTGAAATATTTTTCGAAACAATAAACACATTATTAGGTATTTTGTCGGATGAGGGAGCTCATTATATTATAGCTGGTGATTTCAACATTGACTTTTTAAAAAATAATGTAAGTAATATATATTTCACCAATTTAATTATTAGTTATGGGGCTAAGCCATTAATACAATCATATACCAGAGTAACGGATATCACAAAAAGCTGCATTGATAATATAATAAGCAATATAGACTGTAATTATGATTCAAAAATTGTCAAAACACATATCTCAGATCATTATGGACAAAAAGTTAAGTTCATAAATTTTATTTTAACAACAAATAGATCTCCCAAGATAACTTATAAACCTAATATCACCGCTGAAACATTAAATACATTTAATAGAAAAATAGCTGAGGTGGATTGGGGAATCATATTAAATAAACATTCATTAAACGACAGATGGAACTCATTTTTAAAACAATTTATTTTACTATATAATGAATGCTTTCCTCGTGTCAGATTTAAGCAAAATAATAGTAACCGTAAGAATCAATATATCGAAAAATCTCCAGAATATATGAAGTTAAAAGAAAAATTACAGTTGTACGAAACTCTACGTGTTTACGATAAAAGTTACGTTACCGACTATCGAAATGTAAAGAAACAATATAACAATTTACTAATACAATCAATAAAAACCCATTATGACCAAAAAATCCATAACACCAATAATATAAACCGAACAACATGGAATATTGTAAAAGAAATACAAGGAAAACCACAACATAATCATCAATTAGATGTGGATGTGAATAATATTAACAAATATTTTGCTGACACCTCGACAAGAATTTCAAACAAAATTCCCAATGTAGCCTACACAGATAATATAACGCAAAATCATTCAACTATATTTCTTGAACCGGTCACAGAGTATGAAATATGTACAATAGTCTCTTCCCTAAAAAACACTGGCTCAACAGGCAGTGACGGTATCGCATTAAAAGTTATAAAAAACTGCATTCACCTTATAAAATACCCCCTTTGTGATATAATTAACAAATCAATTGAAGCAGGGGAATTTCCAGACAATCTAAAAATGTCCGTTATTATACCAATTCTAAAAGGTGGAGATCCAAAAAACCTCTCAAATTATAGACCTATCAGCATATTAACCCATTTTTCAAAAATATTTGAAAAGGTCATTAACAATAGATTAATTTCATTCTTTTCAAAACATAAAATATTCCATAAATTACAACACGGCTACCTGCAGCATAAATCAACAAATACGGCTTTGGTGGAACTCATAAATTTTATAGGTAATGCACTCGACAACAAAGAAATCCCTATGGGAATATTTTTAGATCTGTCGAAGGCTTTCGATTGTGTAGATCACACCATTCTTTTAAACAAATTGCACAAGTGCGGTATTCGTGGAATAAGTTATAACCTAATCAAAACATATCTACACAATCGCAAGCAAAAAGTACAATACAACTCTGACAGTTATAATGCTGAATCAAATATAATAGATATTACAGCGGAAATACCTCAGGGGAATATACTAGGTCCAACACTATTCATTATATATATAAATGACATATTTAAAATAATATCATCTGAAGATGAAACAATGGTTAGTTCCGTGGATGATAACAATTTAATCTTAAAAAATAGAACCTACGCAGATCTAATTAGGTCAGCAAATAGGCTAATTGATGACACAACTACATACTTATCTAGAAATAAACTATATCTAAACCGAACCAAAACACAAGGTATGTTATTTTGCACAAAACAGTCCTCTACCAATCTACCGTCGGATATATCCCTAAATAATGTCACATTGGAAAATGTTGAATCCTGCAAGTTTTTAGGGATTCACATTAATAGACACTTAAATTGGTCAAACCATATCATGTATCTTAATAATAAACTTAATAATATATTATATGGAATGCGAAGGTTAAAACAGTATGTGAATTTCCACACATTAATGCTGGTTTATAACTCTTACTTCTGTTCGTCCATGAGATATGGCATAACATGTTGGGGAAGCTCAAACGACATAACTAAAATATTTATAACACAAAAAGCAGCAGTTCGAATGATATTGGGTATGAAATATCGAGATTCTTGTCGTGGAACTTTTAGGTGCAACAATATACTCACTGTTGTTGGTTTATATATCTACGAATGTTTAATTTACATTTTTCAAAACAAACACTCTTTTACTGCTTTCCTTAATATGAATACTCATAACACCCGGAATTCTAATATTAGCTATTTCTATCCTAGACATAATTTAGCATTACTTGAAAAAACACCATACTACACAATAATGAAAATCTATAATCAGCTCCCAGTGTCTTACAGAATGATCACAACTAAAAGTAAATTCAAAAAAGAAATCAAAAAATTACTCTTAAATATGGAACCTTATACAATCGAAGAATATTTTACATATTTCTGCAACTAATATACCTCTTATATGTTCTTTTCTCTGACAAATTTCTTAATTATATATTGATACACATACTTATTGGCATTATATCGATTTTTGTTGTATCTGCTATATCTTTGAGAAATAAACTTTATTTATTATTATTATTATTATGAAGATTTTTGTTGATTTTATCCATTTTTCTTAGATATAATCCTATGGAATCGATGGATAATGAAGATCTCTTTCCGTATGAAGATGCACCCAGAGATTTTAGTGTTAGTACTGATGAAAACAATTGTTACTCCTTAACTACAACCACACCTACTTCTACCCTTGCTGTGAATAAACTTAGAATCTTGACGGCCGTTTTTATGTAAAAATAGAGAATAAGTCTGTGAGTGACAAAATTGTGGCCAATTGTAGAAAATGTAATATGGAAATTAAAGGTAAAGGTGTACCTCAAATTTTAAAACTCATCTAAAAAGAAAACACGGTGCGGTTTATTTAGACGAGTATAATATCTATAAAAAAACAGAGGAACATGCATTCTACAATTTCTGTGCACAAGACTTTAGGACCAATCCCTTCAAATTCTAAAAAAACGATTTTACCAAGAAGAAGATTTTGATAAAGATGTGGTAAAATATTTTATTGATTCAATGATATCACTTAGATGCATTGAAAATAAGTATTTCGCAAAAATAATAGCCGATTTCGGAGATAAAAATGCAACATTTAATATAATGAGTCGTCGAACGCTTGGGCGAAAAATATGAGGATATTATAAAGAACAATGCATTAGATTAAAAAATGAGTTGGAGCCAATTAAATATATTTCTACAACCATTGACATATGGTCTGGACGCAGAAGAAGTTTTTTGGGTGTTACGGCTCATTGGATAGATCCAATGGGGCACATAATACATAGCCACAGATATATTATAGTTTATGATTTATATAAGATTATACACAGCTTCCAAGATAGTCTGACGTTGCTTAATTTGCTCATGATCTCTATACCTAGACAATCGTCACGTAACAAACACACATTCCAGTATAACACACCAAACACAAATCATCGATCTTTTTCGCCGTTGCTCATGATAATTCGAAAATACCATGAAGTCCAATATGGTGTTGATTTATTTTCCAATAAGACTCCGTTTAAAATTGATTTAAAATCATGTTTACTTTAAATACAATAAAACGAAATGTAGCCTGAATATATAAATATTCAACCTGTTCGTTAATCTGCAAGCAAAAATTAAGTCTTACTAAGACTATAAACAAATAACTTATTGAAACAACTACTTCCCTGGCTAGTGCCACGCCGGATATTGAATGATACAAAAGAAATTTGCATGTTATTACTAGTACTACTAGCGAAATAACATTGGTTTAAGGACTAACTTGAAAATTAAACTAAATTGAATTTGAAAACTTTAAACTATAAAAACTGAACCCTAAAATATGTAATTAATTAAGTAAAAGGCCATCTGCAGACGCGTTTCGACTTTTATCTCTCATCAGTGCAGCTTCGCATTTAAATTTAATGTTAAATAATAAAATACACTTACGTGAAGGTGATCGTGAACCTGAAGACGTCGTAAACGACTGAGGAGATTACGGAAGGTTTGAACGGGTTTTATACCTGAGTTGGAGGTGATTGTGTATTTTATTATTTAACATTCAATTTAAATGCGACGCTGCTCTGATGAGAGATAAATCTATATATATATATATATATATATATATATATATATATATATATATATATATATATATATATATATATATATAATATTATTAAATTTCTCTGTAATTAGATGTTTTTGTCTGTTGAGAAATAAAGGATTATTATTATTATTATTATTATAATAATGAAAAAGTTCGTGAAATTATCATAGCTGTATTTAAACAATTTGATCTGGATTCGTCAAAAATAGTAGGAGCTTCCAGAGACAACGCTGGTAATTTTATGAAGGCATTTAAAGACTTTGGAATTGCGGCACAATCTATTTTTAATGAAAACGAGATATCAAGTGATGAGAGTTTCAACAGTTTAGACGCCGATTCGAATACCGATACTACAATAACGGAAGATGGAGATACGTTTTGTTTTGATTTTTCTAAAGATTCATTACCTCTGCATATTCTGCATAGATGTCTTGCACATACACTTAGTCTTTGCGCAACAACTGCTGCAAGGAAGTTATTAACACTTGGAGATAGTGAGCTTTCTACTCTTTACAAGCAGGTAATGAAGAAATGTAACTATTTGTGGAAAGCTAGCAACCGCCCTAAAAGAGCTGAAATTATACAGGATATTTTAGGATGTGCCTTAATCAAACCGGTTGAAACGCGTTGCAACAGTTTGTACGATTCACTAACGCAAATTTTAACTATTCAAGAAAAGTCGACCGCATTACATAGAACCCTTCATTTAAAACATCCATTACGACAGCAAGATTTCAATTATATTTCTGAATATTTGCATTCCACACATCCCATCGCACAAGCCATAGACATTATGCAAAAAGAAAACAATATGTATTTCGGAGCCTTCATGCCAATATTACTAACGATAAGAAAAAAAAAATGCAAAATTTCGCAAAGGAAAATAATTGTAAGCCTTTGATAATAATGTACAATGAAAGTGTTGAAAAACATTTTAAAGATTATTTTAATATATCCACCCCACAAGCAGAGAATGCCATTATAGCTAGCTCATGTCATCCAAAATTTAATAAATTTAAATGGTTCTCGTTTGAACCGCAATGAATTAACAACAATTAGAAACATGTTTATTAATATCCAATCAAAAGAAATTAAAATTGAAGACAGTAACAAGGAAAATACTCAAAAAAGTGACAAGTTTGAAGATGATGATTTTTTTGATATTAAGGCGGACTCCGATGAAGAAAATTCAGACAGTCATCCAAAATCCAAAGCCCAATTGATTTATTCACACTTTTTGGTAGAAGAGAACAAAGAATTAAATATTTTAAATAATTACAAGGAAATACAAAACGTTTTCCTTGAATAAAGCACTCCATTACCGTCATCGGCACCTGTGGAGAGAATGTTCTCATATGCAACAAAAACTATTTGCCCTTAAGCAAATGGGTTGTCTGACGAAATGTTTCAGCAACGTGTCGTTTTGAAAACAAATTTAAATAATGAAGAACATAATATTAAAAAAATAAATGTGTAATAGTACTGAAAACAAAATGTGTTTTGTAGTCTAAAAGATTGCAATAATTTATGTTCATGTTTAGACTAAATAAAGTTATTTAAAAGTAAATTTATATGTTCCGCTAAAAATTATTTTAAAATGTCAAAACTTTTAACCCCTCTTGTTTATTCAATCAAATCTCAAAAAAAATGTACAATGAAATGTTTAAGTACCAACAACGAGTAAGAAGTAATCTATTTAGTGGTTACTAATATTCGTAGTCAATAACACCACCAAAATCTAGAAAATATGAAACCTGAACCTTAAACATTGCTACCATGAACATTTTTCAAAAATCCTTTTAACCAACTTAGGGTACTTCAAAATAAATATTTCTACTGAAATTATTAGTTCAAAAAGTAATCATAGTTACAAAGTAATTTAATTACTTTTCTCATAATTACAAAGTAATTTAATTACTTTTCTCATAATTACAAAGTAATTCAATTACTTTTCCATAATTATAATTAGTATTATATATAAGTAATTGTACCTACAAATGTAATTTAATTACATTTTTGCCCAATACTGCCCGACATGTTTGGCCGCCGCGCCGCGCAGTCATACTCTTTTAAATATATATTTTTTTAAATGTTTGAGTTCACTGTTTCTTTAGAATTGAAATGGGAATGCAATGGTATTTCTTTTTAAATTTTATGGCGGTGAGTTGATGATGAAAAATGGTAATGAAATTTATAAACAAATTAATAACAATTTATGAATATTAAACGCAAATTTTAAATATACAACTACATAGAATGACTCAAGATCTTCTAAGTTGACCTCTTGTATTATTTTGTACCACTATTGGGTATGACGATGTCTGCACGAACGACATTTTTCATGATTTCTTGCAATTTACAACCGTGCATATCTTAAAAAAAATCTAATTTTTTTTTTCGCGAAATATAACTTCCATTATTTCATGTGTAGAATGCGTCTGCAAAATTTAAAAAAAAATCGGAATCATCGATTAAAATTCAGTGTCCGGTTTGACGTGGAATGAGCGTTATACACTGTTGAGCCTTAATTTTCCCTGGCCTGATTGTTATTCAAGACAATAGTAGCGCATTATTTGTGTATCATTAATTTAGCATTTACTTTTTGACCTTGCACTCATATCATGACTTTATTATTATGCATGTATACATCTATAATAATAACAACAATATTTTGAATCTTAATTTTATTGCAGGCCTGTTTTGTGTTTGAACTGCCATAAAATGTGCTATTTTTCTGATATACATATATATACATAAAAGGGGTCATTGCACGTATATTTACTGAGGTGTGCTAATTATCGTATTAAAAAAGAAACACTTAAAAAATAAGTTATTACAGGAAAGTAACATACAAGTATTATTTAAATAACCTAATTGTAAACATGTCTGTTCCGAATTCCACACTGTTTACTTGTTGTTGCTAAAGTAATATTTCGAAAGAAATACAATATGTCTCTGTAAGTTGGAACCATATGGAAAACTTCTTTATTATTAAATTTAGGAAAAAATGTTATTCTTCATAAAAAGTTCTGCATGGTCTAAAATCTAAAATGCGACCTTCTAATCTAATTTTTCAATGGTTTACTAGATTTCTTAAAAAAATATTAATTTTGCTCTAGAGTAAAGTACATTTATTTTTGACAATATCGATCAATGTTATTAAGAGAAGTTAAGCACAACTAAAAACCACGTTTAATTATTCAATTTCAACCTTCTAGCATGGATCTTGTTATTTTCCACTAATTTTTCTGCATTATAAATTACTATTAATTTTGCTAATTTCAATAATGAACATTTTTCTCTTGTGATTGATAAAAACATGATAACCTTTCCTTTTAATTTGCAAATAAAACAATAAATACATAAAATAAATTGTGTCGCTAACATAATTATTAATGAAAAAAATCCAAATTTAATTTTCACCTATTCCACTATTGCCTCGACATATCCACCCTTCTCTTTCAATACATTTCATCATTATATTGGCAAATTCCTGCAAAGCTTTCCTTAACATATCTGGAGAAATGTCCCGGCATGATTCTAAAATTATCCTCTCCAAATGACTAAACATCTTGAAACAGCCCTTGTTGGTAAACTTTTTGTTTTAAGTGACCCCATAAGTAGAAATCCAGAGGGGTTAAGTCAGGGAATCTAGCAGGACAAAAAAGATCGGAACATCTGTGAATCACTTTTCCATTGAAAATATGTTCAAGATAGTTCCTAGTATTTAATGTACTGTGGCATGAGACACCGTCTTGTTGGAATCAAATACATTGACGTTCTTGTAAGGGATTTTTCTCAGACCACCAGCGACAATGTTGTGACGAGACAATTCCATTTGCAGAAAATGTTGCCTCATCAGAAAAAATTATACGTCTCATAAAAAAAGGATCATCTTCTAACGTTCCTTGGATGAGACAGCAAAAATCAAAGCGCCTAATGGTCTGTATTTATTTAGTTTTAAAATTCTTGCCACTGTATCTTTACTTACATAATTCTGTATCAAGGATTTCCTTTTGCGCAATGATATTTTTGGATATTCTACAGCAGACAGCATTACTTCTAACTGCGTGTTCTCATAGGCAACTAATTTTTGGCGTTTCACATTAAAATTATTTTTAATGCTTCCACTGGTCTTGAATTTGTCACTATTTTCGCCACAGTTGAATGACTAATATTTCTATTGGGATGTTTATTGTTAAAAATACTTGCTGCTCTATGTGTTTTATAGTTTTCTCCTACAATCAACAATTTCATTTTTTTCTTCACAAGTTAATAACACTGCCATTTGAATGTATTTTATAAATTCTAACACGTTTTGACGGTCATTGTCGAAAATTTCTTGTCACTTGCCAGTGAATACTAGATTATAGGTAATTACAATTAAATTTACATTATTATTTTAGAGGTAAGATGTAACGCCATATTAAAATAGTAATTCCTTAAATTGTCCGAACATTTAGTTGTCAAGATATTGTGCAATATTTTTGTTAATTTATTCGCCCATAGTGCATTTCAACGTGTATAGGAACCAAACCAGTTTAATATTTATTATAAATGATAGATTTTTATTTAATGTTAATGTAGGTTTTTAACAAATTTTTGTTTGTCCGAACATTTAGTTGTCAGGGTTCGTATTGCAAATATACTTAAAAGGAGAATTTAATAATTTTGCATAAAAATAACAAGTCATCCATGATCTGATTTCGGCAGTATAAGGGTCAATAAATAAATATGTAAGAACAATGTAAGTACCAAAGATAAAGATTACAGCTTCAAGTAGTCAAGTCCTTATAATGAAATAGCGATCATCAGACAGTTAATTTGTTACATTTTATCAATAATTTCGATCTTTGATTGGCTTATCTCGAGATAAACCATTCAAATTTAGTATATATAGTAGGAGCAGTGATTTGAAAATCATTGCAACATGTTCAAACTGACCTTAGTAGCAGCTTTAGTGGCAGTGGCCGCAGGTAAGCGAAATATTGAATGTTTCATTTGCTATTAACCGATAATATTTTCAATCTCTAAAATAATTGCAATTTAATATTACTTTTAGATTCAATTATATATTAGTATTTGGTGTTATTGTTTACATTATAATAAGAAATGTAATTTTTTATGCTGAGTAAATAGCTAAATAGAAGATGGGGCAGCGTTAGTGGTCATTTTTCTAAATGATAAACTATAAAACAAAAATAGGCTTTGGCAGAATGCTAGTTGGCTACGACAATTTTCCGTACCATAATAAATTTGAATTAAATATGATTCTTTAGGAAATGGAATAGACCATTGCATTTCTAAAAATTATTTTTTTATGACCGTCCTATTTGTTTTAATTATTATATAAGGTTACTTAAATATATTACCTTAAAATCAGAATAAATGATTTAGTTGAATTTTTTTTCTTCCTTTTGATAGTGTTTTGGTTTCGAATAAAATTAAAGTATATCTAAATATATTCCAATTCTCATTAAAAAAATATTGTTATTATCTTGTCAAGTGATTTAAGTTCCCGTTTTTACGGAAGTGTTAATTATTTTATTATTCCTATGGTAAGCCGTATTCATTTAGATTACTGTAAATCTAATCTTATCAGTTAATTGAACCATAAAACAAAAATATGTTGTTTTATCATAGATTATTATATTGTGCGTGGCCATAATTAAATTACACTTCCTGGATGAATACGGTTAATAATTAAAAATAATAAAATATGAGTCCTTTGTGTGTGATCACATTATTTATGGAAAATTAAGATTTAAATTTGGCATTTACATGTTTAATTACTAATATAAGTTAGTGTTAATGTTTACAATGCCGGCACTAGTGTGAGTATATTTATTTATATTAGCATCAATAAAGTATTTATCGATCTATCAAATTCTGTCATTATTCGAAGATGGAATCGGTGAGTTAGAGTGTGGTTTTGCTATAAATTATTCGTTTGATTGAATATTTGCAAATCAGTGATACCAAATATTATGGTTATACAATTTGAAATAATTGCGCACAAATTGATAACATTTGACACAATAACTGTATTCACAATTATTTTAAAGACGCGTTGAGTTATGAAATTTTATCATTAAGCTGTAATTAGGTCCTGGATTTTGACAATAGTTTTAAAAATTTTCGCTCAGTTGTCATTATTGACATTTTTATAAAGTGTGTCTGCTCAAAAGGCCGAAAATAATTCAATTTTTAAAGATTTTTAAAAGTTAGGTGATGATACAGCTAAATTAAAATGTTATTATAGGTCAGTGGATGTTTAATGATCGGTATCATATAGCAAGCTTCTGATCAATTAAACAGTCATTATAGATATTTATGCATTAAGGGAGACATGGAATGTTTTTTTCCAGAGGTTGACAGGGTTACAAACCGAGGGCTTAAGTCAACCGAGGATAAAGAACATGAATATATCCCGTGGTGCAAACAATATTATATTTTTTAGTTAAATATTAGTAATTCGTAAAAATATTCAGTATATCGAAATACTATATCGTCGGCTTTCTTTAGAAACCTTGTATGTCCAATTAGCAAACATTTGCAAAAAACACATAAAACTGTCTTAAATACTCAATTTGCTTGTAACTTTTTGCAGTAAAGTTTTAGTAACTTGTAATTTAATATATTAATCGTATTTTATGAAAAAAATTATGTTAATCGCAACAGTAACTAATGAGTTAATAAATTTTTGGACTTACAAGGTTTCTATTAATATTATATTTCGTATTCTGAGACTTACATGCATTTTAAATCCAGGATGTTAACAAAATAAAATTATTTTTCCGTTGCTCATTGGTTAATGACTAACTTTAATGTACGCAAATGTGTCAAAAATCGTTCATTAATGACCCCTATCAATGGACGATTTTTCATTAATAAACGATTTTTTATTATTTAACGATTTCCAGGGCCGCAGTGGTCTAGTGGGTAGAGGTTTGGCCTTAAGACCCCGCTGGTGCGGGTTCGAGTCCCGTCCGGGCGGTCACTTTTTTAACACGAAAAATGGCCGTGCAGGTCCATGGATATTTAGTCTTTGTCCTCATTTCATTTAAATATGAACTATTAAATACTATACATCGATTATGTGGCTGAATGTCCTAGCAGGCCAAGGCAATTCCCTGTCATCCTCGATTCCTTGACCAGAATTCCTATCAATCATATTTCCTTAAAAAATGAACGATTTCTAGCTAATCATTAAATAGCTAATTCATTAGTGCCCAATTACTAATAATTACTAGAAATATAATAGTGAGAAAACGATCTATAATTTGTTTCACGTGTAAATGCAAAAGTAAAGTATGTTCATTAAAAAAAAACTCAAGTGTGCCATGATTTTTTATTTTTAAAAATTTAAGTTGGTAACACATTTTGAGGTTATGTTACTTGCAGCATGTTCCCATAGATAAATTAATTTACTGTGATAGAAGACGTAGGTTCACCTTTCAAAATTTCTTAAACTGTGTTAATAGCATCCTAAGTACATTTGACTGGTCTACCACTTCCTGGTTTACGGAGAATACAACCCGTTTCATGAAATAATACAACAGATCGTGATAAGGTATTTTTAAATTCACCATAAATAATGAGAACGTTAGGAAATTCTTCCTGAAACTCTGCCATAGGTACACTCCATTTCCGTCCACTTTAGTCCCATTTCAGAAATAACTTTTAACTAGAAATGTTTTTGATGGTTGCTGTAAACCATTGTGAATACGGAATAATTGTGACTTTTAGAACGATCTGACGTTTTGTATGTCGATTCCTAACATGTGTGCCAACTTATTTTTTTTTTAAATAAAAAATCATGGCTCACTTGAGGTTTTTTTTAATGAACATATCAATTCTCTGCGCTGGAAACAAATTAGCGGCGAACCGCCTTCGATTTTGATACACTATAAAATGTTAAAGTGCGAAACGTCAAATTTATAAAACTTTGCTTCCGGAAAAAGAGTAAAGATTTTTACGAAAAAAACTTACGTAGAATTTATTTCCAAGTGCAAGGAGAAATAGGTAAGGCGCCATTCGGAATCGGCGCTATTCGCATTTTTTGCCGATATTGCTGCAAAAGGGCTTAATAGCAAGTTTGTTGGTTGATTTTGTTTGGATTTTCTCTAATCTAATTTTTATCTAAGTTACGATCAACGAAAAAATCTTGTAACCAACTGTGTTAGTTGGCGATGAATGATCTCAATCATTAACACACTTGTTGGTTAAATAACTATTTGTTCATGAAAATATCTATTATTTATAATACATAATTAAGTTAATATGGTAGTGAGTCATAAAAATGGTGATGCTCAGATTCGAGTAACACTTTCCTGGTTTTCTACAGCCACTTCATTATTTGGACAACTCTGAGCCTTCCTATTTTTTCGTTGCGGTAGAATTTGACATTCATCAGAATGGTTTAATTTGTAATCTATGGTCTCATCTGGATTGCAGCGAATTGCTCGGATATCAGTTTTCTTTTTTTGGTGCAGCGAGTATTCCTCTTCAGACTCATTATTTGTGTTAAAGCCCATGCAGACATCGCATTGGTCTTTTTTGGCATAAAAATGCTCAGGTTGAGTTCATTAAAGACATCTTCAAAAACTTTATACTTAAGAGATTTAATCCCTTTCTCAAGGCAGTACTTTTCATATTCTCGAAATACGTTTGTTTTAGTTCTCCAAATCGGTTCTAAGCTTAGTAGTAGATGATCGGCAATAATGGGATTCAACTTTAGTAGGTGGTATATTAAAATTTTGCTGCCGGCCTTCATTACGCTTTTTTTGTTATTTGTCTCAATTTTTTCTGTAATACCATTTCCATTACTTTGTCTTTCTACGCAGTGAAGTACAGTCCACTGCTTCAAGCCCAATGTGGCAAGAAACATTTTCTTGGAAACTCGACTTCTGGGTCCCTCTTTTTTTAGGTGAAAACATAGTCATTTGTCGTCTAGATATTTCATTTTGTTTATTTTTTTGGTCCTTTGGTTTTTTTTTACACCTACTAACATATTCACATAAACTTTCTTTTGATGCCATTTAAGCTGCCAAAACTCATTGAAAATACTTTGTCTGATATCGTCATTAAATTATTTGCATTTTGTCTGCGACTTTTTCCGACTTAGTGCACAGTTACAGGAAGGATTCAATTTGCGTGCAGGCCGGGGAATTCTGTATTTCCATTTGGCGGAATCGTCTTTTCCAAGCCCCTTATAAGCTTCACCTTTTTTCTCTTTTTTCTTGATTTTTTTCCATTACCCATTCATTCTGATTGGCATATCCTTTCCTAGCTTTTTTTTACAGATTCTTCTTCTGCAGGTAACACATCTTTTTAATTGTTTTTTTCTTGTCGCTTTAATACATACTCATCGCTATTGCATGGGCTATAGTCGGAGTCGGATAATTCTTTTTCAAAATTGGATTTATCTGACTCATCTAGATTCACGTTTGAATTATCACTGCTTGCCGAATTTATCGTTGCTTCACAATTTTCTTCAATTCTATTTCCATTAGTATCGATGATTTTTTCTTGCAGGTTTATCATGTTTTAAAAATTATCCAACTCAGTTTGCAATAATTGATCATCGAATAATGTTTCTTTATTTATGTCATTAATTTCTATTTGTACAACTGCAGGTTGAATAATATTATAATCCTTCCCAGAAGTAGAAGTTAGTGTAGTATTCAAAGTCAGTTTAGATTGCGATTGATCCAAATTTAACTTTTGTTCTACAAATAGAGTGACATTATTGTTACCTATCTATAACAACAATGAATATTTTCAACTCACCTTGTAATTCTCTATCTAACAACAATATAACATCATTTGATTCTCCGACTCTGGCTTCGATTTGATTTCCAGCTGCAGGTATTGCAGTATTATTAGATACATTTGGATTAAAACACAAAATAAGGTTATTATAAGTAATATACATAATATTTGGAACTTAAAATTATAAATAGCGGTATTCTGTTCCAACGCCAATTTCAATAGAAGTTTTCCACGACTTTCAGCCATTGTATTTATATTTGTAAACTTTATTGTATAATAAACACAACGAAACTTTCATTAAAGTTACACTACGCAATTCACTAAGAATTTTGTATGTCAATTGGCTAGCAATTTCCTATCAACATAAATACCGTGTAAGTCAGACATGCACTGTTTTTAAATTAATATGAGCCTGCTAGATACTTGCACGATTTTTAAAATCAATCATAGTGGCGCTACTTTAGCTATTGCACATACGAGGTTTTAAGAGACATTGCAGATCCTAATTTTAGTTTAGAAACAGATTAAAACATAAATTCAGTAAAAATCGGACTTTCAAGGTTTCTAAAGAAAGCCGACGGTATGTATTTGCATGGTTGCTATGGCTTTGTTTTAATTTTAAATCAAACATACAGTTGTGAATAAAATAGTGAACAAACCTGGGAGAAAAGTTTAATTCCTGTCTCGCTATAAAGTTGGTCTTAAGCAGATGCAAGATCTTCCGAGGGCATTATCATGCCTTGTATTCATGACGATAATAGTAAATACTAAAAAATCAATGAATTTATTAGAGTCAGAAAACCATTTCATAGTTTAAAATGTACGCACGAATCTCTGTAAATGTCAAATGTGACAGTGACATTTAAATGTCAGATTTTAAAGTTTTGGTTCTAAGAATAGCCAACACAATAAGCTCCTCGCCTTGCCTAGTCGGGACCCGAGATTCGTTCGCAATGGTATCTTAGCAGATTAACACTTTAGAACGAGTACAACGTTGTATGTCCATGAAGTTATTAAATCATTGTGTTAGGCAGTATACTATTATAATTTATATACTAAGAACGTGTTGGAATTGAATCGAAAAACTTACTTTAAACATACGCATATCACTCTAGCACGTTAAATACAAATGGAAATAATAGCAGTTACCAGATCACAAATTAAAGAGAACTCAACCAAATTATTAAAGTTATTGGGCCTGTGTATTTGATGTAGAAACACGTCAGCTGTTTATTGGAAATAAGTTTCATATTCAATTAAGGTTAGGAAAAAGATTTCATTATAAGAAATAAAGAGGCAAAACAACTTTTTTTTGCAATCATATTTACAGTCGTCAACGGTGTTGCCAAAATGAGAGAATTTTATATGTGAACTAAAAAAAATGCAATATTTTAAATGTTTTTTTGTGGTTTTTCAAGGGTATTTAAATTGTCAATTCATTTTTAGCGGGCCAGATCCGTTCTCCTCCTAAATTGGACGGCAGGATCGTCGGAGGTTCAGAAACCACCATTGAGAAAGCTCCCCATCAAGTTTCTCTTCAGATTTACGGAAGCCACTCGTGTGGCGGTTCTATCGCTGATGAGAAATACGTAATCACTGCTGCGCATTGTACTGATGGGTAAGTGGTTAACAGAAATCTTGGAAATTATTTGTTTAATTATTGCCGGTACACATTGAACTGTGATGCATTTATCTAAAATTATTGAATCATATCTAACATGATAATGAAAAATTAACATCTACAATTATCATATCGGTTTTACTAGTCAAGGATGCTATTGGCGTTACGATAAGTTTTATTTGGTTAATAAAAATTATGTTGCCACCATGATCCTTTCTCCGATTTGATGCTGTCTAATAGTTATTTATATTTATACTTCCATGGTCTATTTTTAATTTAAATCATATTTTAGTTGTAAGTACATCAAGCGTTTTGCAGGATTGGACGATACTGACGTTTCGAAATCACTTCAGTTTTTGAGTAAATTGACTATAAGAATTTGAATTATTTTTCATTTCCATCTTTCATAATTTTGATCTCTCAGACAACAGCAGTATCATCCAATCCTGCAAAACGCTCGAATGTACTTACACCTAAAATATGATTTAAATTGAAAATAGACCATGAAAGTATAAATACAAATAACTATTATACCATGAAATCATAGAAAGTAACATGAAAGCCAATCACCATTTTTTTTTTTCATAAAACTTGGTACATTACAAGTAAGAATTATTTTTTACATAAACATATAAAAATTTCCCAAATTTAGATTAATTTATCAATTTTTAATCTCGCAGTACAATGTACAAAATAACACAAATCAAATCTATCAAGCATTTTTTTAGATTTACCTTTCATTCATTCAGATATCATTAGGATACACATATTATTGCTTTGCATTTTTTAAATGGCCATAATTTATCAACTTTATTATTTTAAAGCATTATTTATAATAACGGCAATCTACATATTATTACGATATTCCCTTATCCTACTTTATTCTAGGCAACTTATTATACACTTAGTTCCAACAGTAATGATGAGTCGGATTATGCAATTTAGCAATTTGTATTTTTCAATTATACAGCCGAGGAGCCTCTTCTCTCAAAGTTCGTGCAGGCAGTACCCATCACGCATCCGGCGGTCAGCTAATTAACGTTGCTAAGATTCATCAACACGCCAAGTACGATGCATGGGACATCGACTACGATATCTCCATCCTTGAACTGGAATCGCCTCTTACATTATCCGATACAGTTAAAGCAGTTGATCTGCCAACCAAGGATCAAGTCATTCCTGCTGGCTCCACTGCCACCTGCACCGGCTGGGGAAGCACCGGTTCAGGTTCCCTGCCAGCAGCTCTTCAAACCGTTGATGTTGCTATTGTTGACATGAAGCAGTGTGAAGAGGATTACGCGGGATATGTCATCACTGAACGTATGATCTGCGCTGGTGTACCAAAAGGAGGAAAGGATGCCTGCCAGGTAAAATTAATAAAGACTTAGTTAATAAACATCTCCTAAATAATTCTGAATGTTACTACTCGATCAATTTGGCTTTAGAGCACATTAACAAATTCCTTAAAGGGTGATCAAATCTACGCAACTGAAAATAAGGACACAGGATTATTAATTTGCAATATATATTTATTTTCAACCAAATGACCGATACTTTTTTTAATCTTTAAGATAATAACGTCCTTCTCAGTAAATTGTACATGTGTCATTTATATCCACAAAGTAAAGTAAACCCTTGAATTCATTCAATTCACTGTAACACTCGCCCTATACAATTTATAAATTTGTAAAAATTAATACACAACAATCCCAAAAAATACATCTTGGAGACACCGAGAAATCAAACCAGAAATACACTTCTTAACAGTTTTTCATCTAGCTTAAATTAATCACTTTTTAATGAGACTATCTGAAATTTTGTTGATCTGTCTTCAAAAGAGAAAATTAAGTACAGTACGTATTTAGTGCCTAATTTTATTTTGTGTTGTCAAATCAACAATGGCTAAAATAGAAACATTTTATCTTGCCACGGACATTTATATGCAGCCTCATAAATTGCAATAATTTTCAATAGTAGTCTAACGAGTGCCCATGATTTTGCTGGCAATTCTTATCGTCAGGATCACGAATGCTTGTTGCGGTAAAAACCGGCACAACTGCGAAGCAAAAGTGCCGATTTTCTAGAAGCAACAAGCAAGAGTTATGCAGACGCTGATAATTGCCTAGGAATTTTATTGGATCATGTCATCAACATTATTCGATTTCATTGGTTAAAAAGTAAGTGAAGGCAACTGTCAAAATAATTAATTTGTGTATATTTTAAGTGAAACGTTGATCATTATTGGTTATTAACTACGATTAAGATCAATCAAATTTTAAATTTCAGGGTGATTCCGGTGGCCCATTGCTCGTTGCCGGACAACAAGTGGGAGTGGTATCATGGGGCGTTGGATGCGCACTCGAGGGATATCCAGGTGTATATGCTAGCGTTGCCAACCTTCGTGACCACATCACCAACGTCGTTGGACGCTAATTTTCTAATGTATAATCAAACAGTTCATGAATAAATAATTACATTTTAATTACAACTTTGTGTACAAGTATGTTCCCCTACAATGCCCTAATGTTTGCATCAATTATAATTTCACTGTTATGTTTCCTTCCTTTAGACCAGACATTAGGTACTGGAGGGTGTTTTAATTGAAATTGCGGGATGCTTTTTTGCTCCGTTGTGTTTTTCAAGATGATGATTACTAGAGAGAGGATTTCATGCTAAATGCATATTTTTTCATTATATTTTCATATTTTACAAATTTACCCATATAATGCATATTTCGTCTTCTAATGCATATTTTAACATATAATAGTAATATTTAACATTTTGTCGGACGGCACATTACAACACGTGCAATATTCGATTTTGGGCATATAATAATATTTTTTTAATAATAATAATAATAATATTTAATAATAATAATCATAATCTTTAATAATGATAATAATAATATTAAATTAGTGTTTAAAAATCTTACACACGTCAAAGAAAAGTATAGATATTATACATTTATGTGCTTAATTAAAAATAAATAGAAAAACAATTATGTCGATTGTAGTAGGTCTAAGTTAAAATAGACACAAAAAAACAAAAAATCCCACTACTGCAACTAATTAAAATATAAAACATATTTTAGCGATTAAAATACATGAATAGATAAAAGATAAAATAAAATATTTGCAAATAATAATACCAATAGTAAAATTTAAATATAAAACACGAAAACAGCTGATTAAACACAGAGTAATGTGTGAGTACTGCTCCCAGTTGAAATAGGCTTTGTCGATGAGAAGTTCTTTTATTGTTGATCTAAATTGCTTACTTGGTAGGCATCTTATACTGACAGGGAGCTTATTGTAAAACTTATTGCCCCAGTATCTTGAACCATTTCTAGACTTCACTAGTCGCGATTTATTTATGTAAAGTTCTTCTCTATGTCTGGTTTCATGTGCACGTATGGATGTTATGGTGTTATACTGGCCGAGGTGATTTCTAACATAGAGAAGACACTCCAAAATATACAGGGATGGCAGAGTCATTATACCTAGTATTTTAAATAGATGCTTGCATTCATCGCGATATTTGACGCCAGCAACAATTCTTATAGCTCGTCGCTGAAGTGCAAATATACGATGCCTACCAGCGGAATGCCCCCAAATAAGTAGGCCGGGGCTCATTATGCTATGGCATGTAATATTAATAATAATAATAATAGTGTTTATTGTGCTAGAATATTTACAAAGAAATATGTACACTCGTCAAAAAAATATATAGGTTATAATAACATGCTTATTTCAAAAAATAAAATTTAAAAACTTATTAACTTTGAACGGACATATTGATAGAAGTAGCTGTTTTATGTAACATTTATAGCGGTCAAAATTTAAATTTTTTATTTGTGATGGTAAACAATTATAAAATTTAATACCAAAATAGTTAACACCGCCTCTGGTTCGTTTTATTGTGGAGTAGGGAATATATATATATATATATATATATATATATATATATATATATATATATATATATACCGGGTGACCCGGCGATCTGTAAAAGCCCCATAACTTATTTGCTATTTGAGATATCGACTTCTAGTTTTCTTGAACTGGTACCCACACTTATTCTGCATATTTTAAAAATATGTATGTTTTTGTACAGAGTGTCCCAATGTACATAACAGACCAAAGTTATGTTTTTTTAAATGGAACACCCTATATTTTATACTTTATTTTCAACCCTCTTGAGAAGCTGATAAAAATAGTATAAGCTAGTATGGGTCCATTATGGACGGTTGGTTAGTTATGGGCAAATTTGTGGCAAAACAAAGACACATTCAAAAAGTTGCAGAAGCGCTCCTAGCAATGCTAGCGTGGTTTTTTATACACTAAAGAATTTTCCACATCATGAAGAATAATAAAAATCGGCTTTGGTTCTTTTTTGTTCATACTGCTATACAGGATGTCAACATACGCAAAATAATGGATAACTATTTTTTTTCAAATGGAACACCCTATATATCTTGCCACCAATGCATGGAATTTTTAATAAGCTTTTCAATGATGTACAATTTGTATAATGAAATATTAAGGATTCTTAAGATTTATCCATAAAAACATTTTTCTTTTGTCACCTCCTGCTCATTTTTGGATTTTCAGCCAAAACTATGCATTTTCTGAAAAAATAAAATGAGACCAAAGTTGTAGAGCGGAAAATTTTCGATCGATACAGGTCTTTCGACTTTTCCAATAATGCGTGCATTGCCCGCCATAGTGCGCAAAATCACGACCGTATTCGCATTTTAGAGTTTTTCTCAAATTTTTTGTTAATTAATTGCACTATACCTTATTTTCCACGTCCTCTAGCAGAAAAACGGGTAATTATAGAATTATTTAAATGACCTACATCGATTGAAAATATTCCGCTCTACAACTCTTAAAAGAAACAATTTTTGCCCAAAAAGCATAGCTTTCTCTAAAAATTTAAAAAACCATTGAAAAACGCAAAAATTGATATATACATTTTCAATTTGCGTTTTTAGGGAAAACTATGCATTTTTGACAAAAATTGCTTCTATTAAGAGTTGTAGAGCGGAACATTTTCAATCAATATGGGCCCTATAATTTCCCGTTTTTCCGCTAGAGGGTGCGGAAAATAAAGTATAGTGCAATTTATTAATAAAAAATTTGAAAAGAAAACGCTAAAATGCATACACGGTCACGATTTTGCGCGCTCTGGCTGGCAATGCACGCATTATCTTATAAGTTAAAAGACCTATGTCGATCGGAAATTTTTCGCTCTACAACTTTGGCCTCTTATAATTTTTCCTCAAAATGCATAGTTTTGGCTGAAAATCCAAAAATGAGCAGAAGGTGGCAAAAGAAATATGTTTTTATTGATAAATCTCAAGAATCCTTAATATTTTGTTATACAAACTGTATATCATTAGATAGCTTATTAAAAATGCCATAGATTGATGGCAACTTATATAGGGTGTTCCATTTGAAAAAAAATAGTTATCCATTGTTTTGCGTATGTTGACACCCTGTATAGCACTATGAATAAAGGAGAACCAAAACCGATGTGAATTATTCTTTATGATGTGGGAAATTTTTTAGTATATAAATAATGATGCTATCTTTGCCAGGAACGCTTCTGCAATGTTTTAAATGTGTACATGTTTTTGCCACAAATTTGCCCATAACTAACCAACCGTCCATAATAGACCCATACTATATTATACTATTTTTATCAGCTTCTCAAGAGGGATGAAAATAAAGTATAAAATATAGGGTGTTCCATTTAAAAAAACATAACTTTGGTCTGTTATGTATATTGGGACACCCTGTACAAAAACATACATATTTTTAAAATATGCAGAATAAGTGTGACTACCAGTTCAAGAAAACTAGAAGTCGATATCTCAAATAGCAAATAAGTTATGGGGCTTTTACAGATCGCTGGGTCACCCGGTATATATATATATATATATATATATATATATATATATATATATATAACCGAATTTAAGTAACGGGTGTGCGGCTTGGGTCTGGTAGGAAAACTCTTGTTATTTACTGCCAATATTTCGCCGTTTATTTTACAGCTTCATCAGGGCTCTAAGTGAAAACGATCAACACGTGGTATTAGTTAACATAACCTACAATATTTATGTTATACTTACTAAATAGTGAGTTTTTAGTAAAACTAGCAACCGTGAATATTGGAAACATCTTTAAAAAGTTACATAGAAACACAAGGGACAATGATGGATGATGAAAACATTACGCGTGAACAGATTAAAAAACTTGATTAATTAACATGGTAATTGAACCAAGATGGACGCCATATCAGAGATGGAATGTCGGTTTCGGAGAGCCGAAGGAGTTGAATATAGCAACGGAAAAATCGACGTGTCAACGTGCAGCCAACGTCGATGCAGCTACTCCAAAACCGGTACTCCACTCAACAGGGCAACCAACTAGGGAATTTAACAGTAAATTAATTGGTAATACGGAAGCGACATTTCGCAACCGGTGGAGCGAGTTAAAACTAATTTAATTGTCTATTGAATCTACATATTGAATTTTAATCTATGGAAAAGTGTTGAGAGAAAGAACTCTGTAATGGCTGAGAATAACAAGGAGTAACCTTATTTCTTTTTTAAAGAGCCGAACATGTTGACTATTAATTATTGGGTAATAATATGATCTTAAATCAACAGAAAATTAATCTGTAACATTATATGTAAAAGAATTATTAAGGAAAATCATTTAAGGAAATTATTTAAGAAAATCATTTAAAAAATTATTTAAGAAAGTAATTAAAAAAAATTAAATTGAGTGCAGAGCAAGGGTTAAAAAATTAATTGTAATATGATAATGTTATATAAAATGAATTTTGAGAGGTTGGGCCGAAATTGAATTTTGGGAGAATTTGTGAAAATGAGAAACGGTAACAATGGAAACTAATCAGAATCATCCAAGCGTAGCGGCAAGTACTTTTTGCAACTAAGGAGGTACGAGTAAATGGTGCTCAGCCCATCAGTGTCTGTTTTGAAATTCATGACACTTTCGGTGTTAACTATCTCAGACATTTCAAGGAAAAGTCTGCTTTTATAATTGGGTTCTGAGCACAACACACTCGCACCACCAAAGTTGACAGAATGGCCTTCTGTGTTGGCGTGTACAGAGAGTGCGCAAGATGCCTTTTTTAATTTTATGTCGCTTTTGTGTTGGGTGAGTCTGGATCGCAACCACTGTCCCGTCTGACCAATATAAGACTTACTGCAGTCTCCGCAAGGAACAGAGTAAACCACATTGCAACGTTGACCTACTGGTGTCATGTCCTTCATTTTTGAGAAAAGTAATTTAAGGGGTTTGGGATTGTATCTGGCAATGCGAATTTTGTCATTTTTTAAAGTATGAATTAATTTGGAAGTTAACTGGGGGACGTCGATGATTTTTCTGTATTGACGGGGTGTAGGTTGTTCAATTTGATCATTAGGATCAGGAGTAGTACGGACGACCGGATCTGTGATGCCACTGTAGATCAGTTTTTTGACTAACAACGGGGGGTAGCCGTTGTTGATGAATATGGAAGTTAGTTTTATTAAATTTTTGTTCAGTAAGGAAGGATGACAAATGTTTTTAACACGGTTCTTCATGGCAACCAAGATGTTCTTTTTTTGGTTGAAAGGGTGATTGGAGTAATAATTGATGTATCTGCCCGAGGCAGTGGGTTTTTGGTACCAATCTAAAATGATAACATTGTCATCCCTCCTTACTAACAAGGTATCCAAAAAACCCACTGCCTCGGGCAGATACATCAATTATTACTCCAATCACCCTTTCAACCAAAAAAAGAACATCTTGGTTGCCATGAAGAACCGTGTTAAAAACATTTGTCATCCTTCCTTACTGAACAAAAATTTAATAAAACTAACTTCCATATTCATCAACAACGGCTACCCCCCGTTGTTAGTCAAAAAACTGATCTACAGTGGCATCACAGATCCGGTCGTCCGTACTACTCCTGATCCTAATGATCAAATTGAACAACCTACACCCCGTCAATACAGAAAAATCATCGACGTCCCCCAGTTAACTTCCAAATTAATTCATACTTTAAAAAATGACAAAATTCGCATTGCCAGATACAATCCCAAACCCCTTAAATTACTTTTCTCAAAAATGAAGGACATGACACCAGTAGGTCAACGTTGCAATGTGGTTTACTCTGTTCCTTGCGGAGACTGCAGTAAGTCTTATATTGGTCAGACGGGACAGTGGTTGCGATCCAGACTCACCCAACACAAAAGCGACATAAAATTAAAAAAGGCATCTTGCGCACTCTCTGTACACGCCAACACAGAAGGCCATTCTGTCAACTTTGGTGGTGCGAGTGTGTTGTGCTCAGAACCCAATTATAAAAGCAGACTTTTCCTTGAAATGTCTGAGATAGTTAACACCGAAAGTGTCATGAATTTCAAAACAGACACTGATGGGCTGAGCACCATTTACTCGTACCTCCTTAGTTGCAAAAAGTACTTGCCGCTACGCTTGGATGATTCTGATTAGTTTCCATTGTTACCGTTTCTCATTTTCACAAATTCTCCCAAAATTCAATTTCGGCCCAACCTCTCAAAATTCATTTTATATAACATTATCATATTACAATTAATTTTTTAACCCTTGCTCTGCACTCAATTTAATTTTTTTTAATTACTTTCTTAAATAATTTTTTAAATGATTTTCTTAAATAATTTCCTTAAATGATTTTCCTTAATAATTCTTTTACATATAATGTTACAGATTAATTTTCTGTTGATTTAAGATCATATTATTACCCAATAATTAATAGTCAACATGTTCGGCTCTTTAAAAAAGAAATAAGGTTACTCCTTGTTATTCTCAGCCATTACAGAGTTCTTTCTCTCAACACTTTTCCATAGATTAAAATTCAATATGTAGATTCAATAGACAATTAAATTAGTTTTAACTCGCTCCACCGGTTGCGAAATGTCGCTTCCGTATTACCAATTAATTTACTGTTAAATTCCCTAGTTGGTTGCCCTGTTGAGTGGAGTACCGGTTTTGGAGTAGCTGCATCGACGTTGGCTGCACGTTGACACGTCGATTTTTCCGTTGCTATATTCAACTCCTTCGGCTCTCCGAAACCGACATTCCATCTCTGATATGGCGTCCATCTTGGTTCAATTACCATGTTAATTAATCAAGTTTTTTAATCTGTTCACGCGTAATGTTTTCATCATCCATCATTGTCCCTTGTGTTTCTATGTAACTTTTTAAAGATGTTTCCAATATTCACGGTTGCTAGTTTTACTAAAAACTCACTATTTAGTAAGTATAACATAAATATTGTAGGTTATGTTAACTAATACCACGTGTTGATCGTTTTCACTTAGAGCCCTGATGAAGCTGTAAAATAAACGGCGAAATATTGGCAGTAAATAACAAGAGTTTTCCTACCAGACCCAAGCCGCACACCCGTTACTTAAATTCGGTTTTCTAACTATAACGGCTGTTATACCCCTTCGTTATATATATATATATATATATATATATATATATATATATATCCTGTTATCTTTAGAGCGCCCATTCATAGTCAATTTACATTTCATAGAGCGTCCGGGTGTATAAAGCGTCCGTATACGGACGCCCTATGCTCCTCACATGTTAAAATTTGTCCAGGAGAATATAACTTCGAAAGAAACACTTACAAAAAATTTCGGCGGACGCTATTTTCGTGATCAAATGAACGCAAATATGCGTTTGCTGTATATTTTTAGTTGACATGATTGTCCGTTAGCGTCGCTAGTCATGTTAACGTATATCCAAAGTATTCAGTGAACTCGTATATTTGTTCGCGTTCTAGGCGTCCTATCGATTTGACAACACTGTTTTCCGTAAGTTTGAACGCATTAATGTGTACCGGCCACATTTTTCATCATTCATTTGAAAGTGTTATTGGAAGTGAAAGGTTAAAATGAGCTATCGGTTGTTTCCACAAGAATATGTAAGTAATTACCAAAACCAATAAAACCAAGATATTGAAATATTTTTATGTTACAGTACAATTTCTGTTCTGCAAATTCAGAAACAATGCACAATGGTACTCGTTGGTTTTGTAATAGGCCTCTTTCACCGGCGGTGGCGATACAAAATGCAAATGTTTCATCATCAGATGATTCCCTTTCACAGTTACAAAATATTACAACTGAAAATATTGTTAACTCCAATGAAGCTATTTCTGTAACAGTTGAGAGCAATTCAGACGTTGGACAGCTTCGGGAAAGTTTAACACATTCTGTGGAAAATTCACGAGACACTGTAAGTAAATATTGATATATAAATTTAATAAAGACAAAATAAAACTTAAATATATGAACATTCAATACGTTCGTAGATATAGAAAATAAGCCTAACAAACACTATAAAACAAATAACGTACTAGAACGAGTACTGTTCTTTGCATGTTATAAATAGTAATGATAGCATTGATTAGCAATAGTTTAGGATCTTTGTTTATACATTCTAGGACTAATTTAAAAAGTTATAAAAGGTAATCTTGATCTAATGTTATTATTAAAGTGAGAGAACAAGAAAATATTTTAATAATATTAAATAAATTAGAGGCAACCTATAAATAATATTATTCAAATTACACTTACAAATACATTTTAACAACGTCTTATAAACAAAACAAACAATTTCAAAATACGTTAGCACGTTTTTAACAATAATGTGACAGATCAAATAGAAATATTGCAATTGTTTCAATGCATACTATTTAAACGCCTACTAGATTAAGTACCTACAAAATAATAAAATTTATTTTTATCTCTTTTTTGGCTTTAGAAGCATAATGTGTGATACATCGTTAAATTTGTAATAAAAATTCTACCGTATTCAAGGTGTTTCTACTTTTGTGGCCACATAAAGTTGATGATGATTTCTCGGAGATGAAACATCAGATAAAAAATTTGAAGACGCCATTTTGTAGAGCTTAAAAAGTGACAATGACAAAGTGCCATTAGTTTTTTAATATATTTTAAAATAAATACAAAAATTGGAAAAATCGAAAATCCGAAAAATTGCATTTTTTTGAAAATTTCGAAAACGATAAATAATCATGAACTTCTGCAATCGGCACGTAAACATACTCTGAATATTGCAACGTTTTCCTAATTTAAGCCACCCTGTATCTTTTACCGTTTTTAAGATCCCCATGCTGTGAATTCTTATCTTGGACACGGTGTATATAAGGGGTGTTCACAGAATAATTCTCAACATGGCGATCTCGCTCAATATGAAAGATAAAGTTGTTAAAGGGACAAAATACTTCTTAGATAATGTCATGTCATTGTAAATAAAATCTAGATGCTTGTTGCAGTTTAAAAAAAAAATTAAAACTTAAAATCAAATTCAAATAGCTTTTAAAATAAACAAGTTATAAGCAAAAATTTAAATTTTTTTGAACTGTCTTCAATTTTCAAAATTTGTTTATGGTACAATCTAAATAATCTTTCGTCCCATTAAACCAACTCTGTATTTTTCATAATAAAGCGAGATTCGTATGCCGAGAATAATTATGTGTATATTTTATTTTTTTTAGATTTTGTCAAGTTCCTCCTGTGCTGATAATTCGGTACAAGATCCAAACTTTATTCCATGTTTTACCAGTTCTGAATCGGAAAAGGAACTGGGAGAAACTCCAGAAAATACACTTGTACCATGCGACAAAAAACAAATCGAGGTAGAGTTTTATATATTAAAAATATCTGTTCTATTATGGAGCAAATAAAGAAAGTTTTGCTATATATCACAGTCAATTTGGACATTGTGAAAACAAATACATTTCCTTAGTTTCTGTCTTATTGTCGTAACTAACTAAATTTTATTTATAGGTACAAGAAACTACAGATCACGTGGAAAAAAAATCTGTAACAAATTTAGGGGAATATAAGGAAAATGGCGACAAACGGAAGGGAAATAAGAAAAAAGACTTTTGTTTTTTCTGTGAAACCTACGTTCTAAATTTTGCAAGACATATTTCACGAAATCATTCAAATGAGACAGAAGTACAAAAAATAAATTCACTATCTCCAAAAAACAGTAAAAGAAACAAATTACTTGGTGAACTGAGACGGAAAGGTAATTTTCTGAATAGTACTATTATTCGAAAGCCAGTGAGACGTCCAAGACAAGGTGCTAATATTTTGCCTTGTACTAATTGTATGGGTTTTTTTTCGGCCAAACAGCTTTGGCGACATAGAAAATCGTGTATGGGAGAGAGTGACAAGTTACATCAAGTCAAAGCACAAAATTTTCTATTGAAAGACTTACGAGTAGATAAAGAGTTGAGAGATAAGGTGTTTCCGAGAATGAGACCGGATGAAATATCTTTGACGGCCAAAACAGATGATTTAATTTGTGCATTCGGTAGTCGTTATTTGAAAAGTCATCGAGAAAAACATTTTGTGAATGTCACTTCTCGTAAGATGAGAGAACTTGCTAGACTACTTATAGAAATCAAAAAGTTAAAGCCCACAGTAAAAACTCTATTTCAAGCACTAAAACCTGAAAATTTTGGAATTCTTGTATCTGCAACAAAAATAGTTGCTCATTATAATGAAGAAAATGCATTTTTTGAGTCAGCTTCAACTGCATTAAATTTGGGTACTGCAATTAAACAATGCTGTCAAATTGGTATTGTTTTTGTACTTAAAAGGAAACAAGTTTATTCAACACTTTCTGCAGCTGAAGCCGAAGCTGATTTAAAAACGTTAATTCAACTGATAGATAGTGAATGGCGTTTTGACATTTCAACGCAAGCTTCAAGTGACCTAAATATGAAAAAGTGGAACAAAATAACTATGGTACCACTTGCAAGTGATTTAAAAATTATGAAAGACTATTTAATCTTGAAAGCAAATTCTGCAGTAAATGATTTAAAAGTCAATCCTAAAGATAAAGACGCTTATCTTAGACTATTGGAGACTGTCTTTTGTAGGGTTCTTTTACTCAACAGAAGGCGACCAGGAGAACTCCAGAGATTACCACTTCACATATATGAAAGTTCTAAAGAAAATCTTACAAATTATGAAGAGTTTTGGGAAATGATTTCACCACCAGAAAAAATTTTGCTTAAACGTTTTAAGCGAGTAGTTATACGTGGCAAGAGAGGCCGTGGAGTACCTGTTCTCTTTAGTTCTGATATCCAACAGCATATTGAAATATTACTCAAATATCGAATTAACTTCGTGTGCAAAACTAATGTGTATTTATTTGGAAATCTTAATACTATACAACCCATTTGTGGCTATAAAATAATCAGTAAATACGCTAAATTATCTGGCACAAAAAATCCTCAAGCCATTACAGCTACAAAATTACGTAAACATCTCGCTACTTTGACACAAGTTTTGAATATGTCAGAAAATGATATTGAACAATTAGCCACATTTATGGGCCACACTGTAAATGTGCATCGTGGTTCATATCGTTTACCGGACGATGTTTTTCAAACAGCAAAAATTTCAAAGTTACTTCTATTGATGGAGAAAGGCGAAGCCGGGAGCCATAAGGGTAAAAGTTTAGATGAAATAGATATAAATCTAGATGTGAATTTAGACGAGACTGACAGTGACAACGATGACAATCAAGATATATCTGTTAGTTCAGATATAGCTTCTAATAATATGTTACACGAAAATGATCAATATTTGCCATCAATGACTGTTCCTTCATGTGAAGCTTCCATATCTCATTTAATAAATAAAACATGCCCGAAGAAAACACTCAAAAGGATCTTAGTTCCATGGACAGATGATCAAAAAAAAGTGACGCGTGAATTTTTTGCAACTCATATAAAAAAGCAATTGCCGTTGAAAAAGCATGAATGTTTAACTTTTAAAGAAAAATATGAATCACTATTTGAAAATAAAGATTGGCTCAAGATCAAAGTGTTTGTGCAGAATGAAAGTAGGCGGAAGCGTTGAATTTCTGTAAAAAGAAAATTCTTAAATTAACATATTTTTAAGAAGAGTAGCGATTGAATTGCATTCTTGAGTCACTGAGCTAGGATAAATAATTCTGTGTTGTTACTTCATTATTCATACAGCTTTCATTTGTGAAGCGGTGTCATTTTTAGTTTTATTTTATTTACACTTTTTATATTGTACAACAAAAATGTTTTGGAAAAAGAAATTAAAAACTTATTAATAAAATATGCATTGACTTTTATTTTGTTTCCTAAATCTGCCTATATTTTAAAATAAATAAGTATTATGTACATTAACAGTGAACGATTGATGCGCAAGTCGAAATAGAAAAGTGATTTTATATTTCTTTGTATTTTGGAACAAATCCGTATATATGAAACTTGACAACATTGCATGACGCTATAAGGTGTATTCGTTGAATAAAAGTATACGCTGTGGGCGCTGTAAAATCGAAGGAATTAACGTAGAAACGTATATAGAGGACGCCATAATGATGGACATTTGAAGTGACGCTCTAAGATCGGTCAAGTGCATAATAATTTTATTATTTTTCACTTTAAACGTTTTTTCTGTAATATATTATCAATACTTTTAAGAAAATAACGAAATATTCAAGAGTATATGCGGATATATTGAATTTTCTACGGACGGACGCTTCAAACTTGTTTTATGTAAGGACGCTCTATAGATAGCAAGATGTATATATATGATGTGAAGTGTGAGGTGTAACGGGAGAAAGGTTTCACCCCATTCTCTTACATTTAATATAAATTAATTTTTTTTAATTTTTCTCCCCTTTTTTTAAATTGTTTTTTCTAAATTGTTTTTTCTTTTCTTTCCCGGATAGCACATCGACATAATGTGACGGTTTTCAGTTTCGCACTGGGTCAGGGCCTGTGTACCGTTGTACTATTGCGACTACATTACTTTTTTGGTACTCGAGTCAGGGGTTGTTCTCCTTCTCCCATCTTGACCGTTGTCGGTTTCGCTCGACGGTTTGGATGGGGAAAGGAAAACAGTCTTTGCCGCGCTTTTTCGTACACTATTTCCCACCAACATCTCCGGCCTCGATAGACGTTGCCCCGCCCATCTTCTTTTCCCACCGCGAAATTCCACCGGATCGAACCACAACAGTGTTGTACTTGTTGAACGCCATTTTGCACCGTCAATTTTACACCTACCGACTGTGCTTTTAATCTGTTCATCCACTGTGTATTTTCTGATTTAAGTGGTTTGTTGCGCCCCTATTACGTTACGCGCACATGTTATTTGCGATGTGCTGTTGTATTTTTAAATTTTAACGCCTCGTCTACACACGATCACCATGACGATCTTATTAACCTCTTCACCACGCGGTCGCCTCACGCACCGCAGGACATCATTATTTTAATCGTTTACTAGTAAGTTTAACCTCTTTTGTTTTCTTGTTCACTGCCTTCAGCTTTTACTTTGTAAAATTTTTCTCAATTTTGATCATTTTACTCCTCACTAAAATGTATTGTAACATTTAATTTTAGGCCCTGATGATGCGTAAATATTTTACGCGAAACGTTGGCTACTTATAGCGAAATATAGTGACTGAGCACACACTACATCTGGTTTATTGCTCCCTGCGGACTATATCGAAATTCTGGACCTTTCTCTCGTTACACCTCACACTTCACTATATATATATATATATATATATATATATATATATATATATATATATATATATATATTCCTATAGATAATATATATATATATATATATATATATATATAGATTGGACAGATCTAACTTAAATAGTTCCAAGAGCAGAGGTGGTGGTGTGCTTATTGCAGTGAAATCTCATTTTAATTATGTTAAACTGGAATCAACAGTTCAATCGGTTGAACATTTATTTGTTAAAATCAATGATAAAATTATTCTAGGTTCTACATATATACCACCTGCATCTTCTTTGATAATGTATGAACAACATGCGGATGCAATTGAACAAATTTGTACAGATCATCCCAATTTACAATATGTTTTTTGCGGTAACTATAACTTACCTAATACTGCATGGGATAGAACTGATTATTGTCCATTATCTAACACAAGTAATTCCCTGAATGCGCAAGCACTCTCCGATTGCTTTAATTTTAGTCATTTGCGACAAATTAATAAAATCCCTAATGAACGCGGTATTTTTTTAGATATGATTTTCTATAACTTGAGTAATTTGCATATTAATATATATATACTGATCCGCTGTTTGAAAATAGTCTTCATCACATTTCCTATGAGTTTAAAATAATTTACAAGAATCCAATTGTACTCTAAACACTGACTATTATTATTATGATTTTAAGTCGGCTGATTATATAGCTATTAATGCTTACCTTTCTCATATTAATTGGAATCACATTTTTGTTGAACCCAATATTGATATAATAGTTGATATTTTTTATAATATCATAACTTCTGCTCTTTCCATGTATGTACCTTTGAAGCGTCATGACACATCTAACTATCCTAAATGGTTCAATTATGAGTTTATTAAACTAGTTAAAGCTAAGAAGAAGGCACATATTGATTATAAAACTAGTGGTTATGCAATTGATTATGATAAATTTAAGTCCCTGCGTTCACAATGTTCTAATTTGAGTAACTCTCTTTATTGTGAATATATTATTATATCAAACATAATTCAACATTTTTCTGGTCATTTGTTAATGAATGTAAAAATATTAAAGGGTTTCCTAATCGTATGCATTATAATGACAATGTAAGTGATTCTGGTTGCACTTGTGTAGAATTATTCGCCGATCACTTTAGCAGTGTCTATAATGATGAACATGTAAATGCTCCAATTTTTAAATATAATAGTAAAATTTCCATTTCAGAATTTTCGCTTGATACCGTTGATATATTTAATTCTTTGAATGAACTATCTGACTTACTTACTAGTGGGCCTGATGGTTTACCTCCTTATTTTTTAAAAAAAAGATGAATTTACTCCCTTACAACACCACTTCAATTAATATTTACTAGATCGCTAAAAACCGGCACATTTCCCACATACTGGAAAAATTCTTATATTAATCCTTTGTTCAAAGATGGCTGCAGAGATGACATTAATAATTACAGAGGTATTTCGGTTCAATCTGTAATCCCTAAAATGTTTGATAAATTAATTTCCATACAACTTATTTGGAATTGTAAACGTCTCATTTGCGATGAACAACATGGATTTCTTGAAGGCAGGTCTACAACACCTGACTTATTACCAATTGTATCTATTAGACGCCCTGGAAAATGGATATCAAGTTGACTCTGTTTATACTGATTCTTCCAAGGCCTTCGACCATGTCAATCATTCTGTTCCATTAAACACGTGGCAAATCAGTAGTCAAATGGTTTGCCCGCTACTTAAGGGAACGTAAACAATTTGTCTCTAGGGCAATCGCAGTCACTTCTGGTGTACCTCAGGGATCACATTGCGGATCCATCCTTTTTTTGCTTTTCATCAATGACATTGGTGGTTTTATTAAGTAAAGTAGATTTTTAATGTTTGCAGACGATGTTAAGCTATTCACTGTAATCAAAAATCCTATTGATAACAATATTTACAATCCGATTTAAATAATTTATCTGAGTGGTGTTCATTAAATTATCTAAAACTGAATTTAAAGAAATGCATCTCTATTTCATATAGTCGTGGCAGAATTCATTTAAATTATTCAATAGGTAATAATAATTTAATCTCTGTTAATAGAGTCCGTGACTTAGGAGTAATATTTGATTCTCGCCTGACATTTATTCCTCATATTAATTATGTTACTAGTAAAGCTTTTTATACGTTGGGATTTATTGACAGATTTTCTAAACAGTTTCAGTTGGATACTTACAAAACTCTATACGTATCTTTGGTTAGACCACAGTTGGAGTACTGTACTACCATATGGTGTCCTTATTATCATAATTATAGTAATTTGGTCGAAAAAGTTCAAAGCAAATTTTTAATGATTGCATCATTTAAAATGGGCATAACTAGGGTAGATTATAGTCACTTGCACATGTTATTGAGTCTTAACCTAAAAACGCTACGACATAGAAGAGCCATGTTTGACGTTTGTTACGGATTTAAGCTGATCAATGGTTTTGTGAATTGTAGCAATCTGCTAGCCATATTAGATTTTAATTTTTCTTTGTCAATGACTATTCGTAACAGGCCACTGTTCCGCTTAAAATTTCATCGAACAAATTATGGTGCGCATAATCCAGCAACGCGTATAATGACATATTGTAATATGCTCGTAAATTATCCCAATTTCTTTATATTTTGCAACTTATATTCATTATTCAAACGCCATTTATCATACATTGATTTATCAATTCTTTGTTGATTTATATGTAATTAGATGTCATCATTAGAATTATATTTAGTTTATTACTATACTTGTGTCATACTATCAACAGTATTTTGTTTATCTCTCATTATTGTTTATATGTTTAAAATGGGGAATTCCGTTAAATAAATACATAAATGCAGCAAAATATCAAGAATGCAAAAAATCTTTACCCAGACATGAATTTTATATTCCAATGGCTAGAACTACTAAAACATGGTTTGGGGACAATAACATCATGGTCCTTTCAACTGTCCGGACATTAATATTATCGAGATATTGTGGCATAAAATGAAACAAAAATGGCGTAGTGATCCTCAAAGAACTGTTGCCGATTTGAAGATGAAATTGGGTGAATTATGGCAAAGTTTCGATCTTGGCATCTGTCAATTATTAATAAAAACAACTAGAAACAGGATTGCAGCGGTTGTAAAAGCGCATTAAGATGTAACGCCATATTAAAATAGTAATTCCTTAAATTGTCCGAACATTTAGTTGTCACGATATTGTGCAATATTTTTGTTAATTTATTCGCCCATAGTGCATTTCAACGTGTATAGGAACCAAACCAGTTTAATATTTATTATAAATGATAGATTTTTATTTAATGTTAATGTAGGTTTTTAACAAATTTTTGTTTGTCCGAACATTTAGTTGTCAGGGTTCGTATTGCAAATATACTTGAAAGGAGAATTTAATAATTTTGCATAAAAATAACAGGTCATCCGTGATCTGATTTCGGCAGTATAAGGGTCAATAAATAAATATGTAAGAACAATGTAAGTACCAAAGATAAAGATTACAGCTTCAAGTAGTCAAGTCCTTATAATAAAATAGGGATCATCAGACAGGTAATTTGTTATATTTTATCAATAATTTCGATCATTGATTGGCTTATCTCGAGATAAACCATTCAAATTTAGTATATATGGTAGGAGCAGTGATTTGAAAATCATTGCAACATGTTCAAACTGACCTTAGTAGCAGCTTTAGTGGCAGTGGCCGCAGGTAAGCGAAATATTGAATGTTTCATTTGCTATTAATATTTTCAATCTCTAAAATAATTGCAATTTAATATTACTTTTAGATTCAATCATATATTAGTATTTGGTGTAATTGTTTACATCATAATAAGAAATGAATTTTTTTATGCTGAGTAAATAGCTAAATAGAAGATGGGGTAGCGTTAGTGGTAATTTTTCTAAATGAAAACTATAAAACAAAAATAGGCGTTGGCAGAATGCTAGTTGGCTACGCCAATTTTCCGTACCATAATAAATTTAAATTAAATATGATTCTTTAGGAAATAGAATAGACGATTGCATTTCGAAAAATTATTTTTTTATGACCTATTTGTTTTAATTATTATTTAAGGTTACTTAAATATATTACCTTAAAATCAGAATAAACGATTTAGTTGCATTTTTTACTTCCTTTTGATAGTGTTTTGCTTTCGAATAAAATTAAAGTATATCTGTTATTATACCAAGGCCAGGCGATAGCCAAATATGAATAAAAAAAAAAGTATATCTAAATATATTCCAATTCTCATTAAAAAAATATTGTTATTATCTTGTCAAGTGATTTAAGTTCCCGTTTTTACGGAAGTGTTAATTATTTTATTATTCCTGTGGTAAGCCGTATTCATTTAGATTACTGTAAATCTAATCTTATCAGTTAATTGAACCATAAAACAAAAATATGTTGTTTTATCATAGATTATTATATTGTGCGTGGCCATAATTAAATTACACTTCCTGGATGAACACGGTTAATAATTAAAAATAATAAAATATGAGTCCTTTGTGTGTGATCACATTATTTATTGGAAAATTAAGATTTAAATTTGGCATTTACATGTTTAATTACTAATATAAGTTAGTGTTAATTTTTACAATGCCGCCACTAGTGTGAGTATATTTATTTATATTAGCATCAATAGTATTTATCGATCTATCAAATTCTATCATTATTCGAATATGGAATCGGTGAGTTAGAGTGTGGTTTTGCTATAAATGATTCGTTTGATTGAATATTTGCAAATCAGTGATACCAAATATTATGGTTATACAATTTGAAATAATTGCGCACACATTGATAACATTTGACATTATAACTGTATTCACAATTATTTTAAACACGCGTTGGGTTATGAAATTTTATCATTAAGCTGTAATTAGGTCCTGTATTTTGACAATAGTTTTAAGAATATTCGCTCTATTGTCATTATTGACATTTTTATAAAGTGTGTCTGCTCAAAAGGCCGAAAATAATTCAATTTTTAAAGATTTTTAAAAGTTAGGTGATGATACAGCTAAATTAAAATGTTATTGTAGGTCAGTGGATGTTTAATGATCGGTATCATATAGCAAGCTTCTGATCAATTAAACAGTCATTATAGATATTTATGCATTAAGGGAGACATGGAATGTTTTTTTTCCAGAGGTTGACAGGGTTACAAACCGAGGGCTTAAGTCAACCGAGGATAAAGAACATGAATATATCCCGTGGTGCAAACAATATTATATTTTTTAGTTAAATATTAGTAATTCGTAAAAATATTCAGTATATCGAAATGCTATATCGTCGGCTTTCTTTAAAAACCTTGTATGTCCAATTAGCAAACATTTGCAAAAAACACATAACACTGTCTTAAATACTCAATTTGCTTGTATCTTTTTGCAGTAAAGTTTTAGTAACTTGTAATTTAATATATTAATCGTATTTTATGAAAAAAATTATGTTAATCGCAACAGTAACTTGTTAGTTAATACATTTTTGGACTTACAAGGTTTCTATTAATATTATATTTCGTATTTTGAGACTTACATGCATTTTAAATCCAGGATGTTAACAAAATAAAATTTTTCCGTTGCTCATTGGTTAATGACTAACTTTAATGTACGCAAATGTATCAAAAATCGTTCATTAATGACCCCTATTAATGGATGATTTTTCATTATTTAACGATTTCTAGGGCCGAAGTGGTCTAGTAGGTAGAGGTTTGGCCTCAAGACCCCGCTGGTGCGGGTTCGTGTCCCGTCCGAGCGGTCACTTTTTTAACACGAAAAATGGCCGTGCAGGTCCATGGATATTTAGTCTTTGTCCTCATTTCATTTAAATATGAACTATTAAATACTATACATCGATTATGTGGCTGAATGCCCTAGCAGGCCAAGGCAATTCCCTGTCATCCTCGATTCCTTAACCAGAATTCCTATCAATTATATTTCCTTAAAAAATGAACGATTTCTAGTTAAGCATTAAATAGCTAATTCATTAGTGCCTAATTACTAATAATTACTAGAAATATAACTGATAATGGTCAGAAAACGATCTATAATTTGTTTCACTTGTAAATGCAAAAGTAAAGTATGTTCATTAAAAAAAAAACTCAAGTGTGCCATGATTTTTTATTTTTTTAAATTTTAACACATTTTGAGGTTATGTTACTTGCAGCATGTTCCTATAGATAAATTAATTTACTGTGATAGAAGACGAAGGTTCACCTTTCAAAATTTCTTAGACTGTGTTAATAGCATTGTGAGTGCGTTTGACTGGTCTACCACTTCCTGGTTTACAAAGAATACTACCCGTTTCATGAAATAAAACAAAGGATCGTGATAAGGTATTTTTAAGTTCACCATAAATAATGAGAACGTTAGGAAATTCTTCCTGAAACTCTTCCATAGGTACACTTAATTTCCGTCCACTTTAGTCCCATTTCAGAAATAACTTTTAACTAGAAATGTTTTTGCTGGTTGCTGTAAACCATTGTGAATACGGAATTATTGTGACTTTTAGAAGGATCTGACGTTTTGTATGTCGATTCCTAACATATGTGCCAACTTATTTTTTTTTAAATAAAAAATCATGGCGCACTTGAGGTTCTTTTTAATGAACATATCAATTCTCTGCGCTAGAAACAAATTATCGGCGAACCGCCTTCGATTTTGATACACTATTAAATGTTAAAGTGCGAAACGTCAAATTTATAAAAATTTGCTTCCGGAAAAAGAGTAAACATTTTTACGAAAAAACTTATGTAGAATTTATTTCCTAGTGCAAGGAGAAATAGGTAAGGCGTCATTCGGAATCGGCGCTATTCGAATTTTTTGCCGATATTGCTGCAAAAGGGCTTAATATCAAGTTTGTTGGTTGATTTTGTATGGATTTTCTCTAATCTAATTTTTATCCAAGTTACGATCAACGAAAAAATCTTGTAAACAACTGTGTTAGTTGGTGATGAATGATCTCAATCATTAACACACTTGTTGGTTAAATAACTATTTGTTCATGAAAATATTTATTATTTATAATACATAATTAAGTTAATATGGTAGTGAGTCATAAAAATGGTGATGCTCAGATTCGAGTAACACTTTCCTGGTGTTCCACAGGCACTTCATTATTTGCACAACTCTGAGCCTTCCTATTTTTTCGTTGCGGTATAATTTGCCATTCAACAGAATGGTTTAATTTGTAATCTATGGTCTCATCTGGATTGCAGCGAATTGCTCGGATATCAGTTTTCTTTTTTTGGTGCAGGGAGTATTCCTCTTCAGACTCATTATTTGTGTTAAAACCCATGCAGACATCGCATTGGTCTTTTTTGGCATAAAAATGCTCAGGTTGAGTTCATTAAAGACATCTTCAAAAACTTTATACTTAAGAGATTTAATCCCTTTCTCAAGGCAGTACTTTTCATATTCTCGAAATACGTTTGTTTTAGTTCTCCAAATCGGTTCTAAGCTTAGTAGTAGATGATTGGCAATAATGGTATTCAACTTTAGTAGGTAGTATATTAAAATATTTCTGCCGGCCTTCATTACACGTTTTTTGTTATTTGTCTCAATTTTTTCTGTAATACCATTTCCATTACTTTGTCTTTCTACGCAGTGAAGTACAGTCCACTGCTTCAAGCCCAATGTGGCAAGAAACATTTTCTTGCAAACTCGACTTCTGGGTCCCTCTTTTTTTAGGTGAAAACATAGTCATTTGTCGTCTAGATATTTCATTTTGTTTATATTTTTGGTCCTTTGGTTTTTTTTTACATCTACTAACATATTCACATAAACTTTCTTTTGATGCCATTTAAGCTGCCAAAACTCATTGAAAATACTTTGTCTGATATCGTCATTAAATTCTTTGCATTTTATCTGCGACTTTTTCCGACTTAGTGCACAGTTACAGGAAGGATTATATTTGCGTGCAGGCCGGGGAATTCTGTATTTCCATTTGCCGGAATCGTCTTTTCCAAGCCCCTTATAAGCTTCACCTTTTTTCTCTTTTTCCTTGATTTTTTCAATTACCCATCCATTCTGATTGGCATATCCTTTCCTAGCTTTTTTTTACAGATTCTTCTTCTGCAGGTAACACATCTTTTTGATTGTTTTTTTCTTGTCGCTGTAATACATACTCATCGCTGTTGCATGGGCTATAGTCGGAGTCAGATAATTCTTTTTCAAAATTGGATCTATCTGACTCATCTAGATTCACGTTTGAATTATCACTGCTTGCCGAATTTATCGTTGCTTCACAATTTTCTTTAATTCTATTTCCATTAGTATCGATGATTTTTTCTTGCAGGTTTATCATGTTCTCAAAATTATCCAACTCAGTTTGCAATAATTGATCATCGAATAATGTTTCTTTACTTATGTCATTAATTTCTATTTGTACAACTGCAAGTTGAATAATATTATAATCCTTCCCAGAAGTAGAAGTTAGTGTAGTATTCAAAGTCAGTTTAGATTGCGATTGATCCAAATTTAACTTTTGTTCTACAAATAGAGTGACATTATTGTTACCTATCTATAACAACAATGAATATTTTCAACTCACCTTGTAATTCTCTATCTAACAACAATATAACATCATTTGATTCTCCGACTCTGGCTTCGATTTGATTTCCAGCTGCAGGTATTGCAGTATTATTAGATACATTTGGATTAAAACACAAAATAAGGTTATTATAAGTAATATACATAATATTTGGAACTTAAAATTATAAATAGCGGTATTCTGTTCCAACGCCAATTTCAATAGAAGTTTTCCACGACTTTCAGCCATTGTATTTATATTTGTAAACTTTATTGTATAATAAACACAACGAAACTTTCATTAAAGTTACACTACGCAATTCACTAAGAATTTTGTATGTCAATTGGCTAGCAATTTCCTATCAACATAAATACCGTGTAAGTCAGACATGCACTGTTTTTAAATTAATATGAGCCTGCTAGATACTTGCACGATTTTTAAAATCAATCATAGTGGCGCTACTTTAGCTATTGCACATACGAGGTTTTAAGAGACATTGCAGATCCTAATTTTAGTTTAGAAACAGATTAAAACATAAATTCAGTAAAAATCGGACTTTCAAGGTTTCTAAAGAAAGCCGACGGTATGTATTTGCATGGTTGCTATGGCTTTGTTTTAATTTTAAATCAAACATACAGTTGTGAATAAAATAGTGAACAAACCTGGGAGAAAAGTTTAATTCCTGTCTCGCTATAAAGTTGGTCTTAAGCAGATGCAAGATCTTCCGAGGGCATTATCATGCCTTGTATTCATGACGATAATAGTAAATACTAAAAAATCAATGAATTTATTAGAGTCAGAAAACCATTTCATAGTTTAAAATGTACGCACGAATCTCTGTAAATGTCAAATGTGACAGTGACATTTAAATGTCAGATTTTAAAGTGTTGGTTCTAAGAATAGCCAACACAATAAGCTCCTCGCCTTGCCTAGTCGGGACCCGAGATTCGTTCGCAATGGTATCTTAGCAGATTAACACTTTAGAACGAGTACAACGTTGTATGTCCATGAAGTTATTAAATCATTGTGTTAGGCAGTATACTATTATAATTTATATACTAAGAACGTGTTGGAATTGAATCGAAAAACTTACTTTAAACATACGCATATCACTCTAGCACGTTAAATACAAATGGAAATAATAGCAGTTACCAGATCACAAATTAAAGAGAACTCAACCAAATTATTAAAGTTATTGGGCCTGTGTATTTGATGTAGAAACACGTCAGCTGTTTATTGGAAATAAGTTTCATATTCAATTAAGGTTAGGAAAAAGATTTCATTATAAGAAATAAAGAGGCAAAACAACTTTTTTTTGCAATCATATTTACAGTCGTCAACGGTGTTGCCAAAATGAGAGAATTTTATATGTGAACTAAAAAAAATGCAATATTTTAAATGTTTTTTTGTGGTTTTTCAAGGGTATTTAAATTGTCAATTCATTTTTAGCGGGCCAGATCCGTTCTCCTCCTAAATTGGACGGCAGGATCGTCGGAGGTTCAGAAACCACCATTGAGAAAGCTCCCCATCAAGTTTCTCTTCAGATTTACGGAAGCCACTCGTGTGGCGGTTCTATCGCTGATGAGAAATACGTAATCACTGCTGCGCATTGTACTGATGGGTAAGTGGTTAACAGAAATCTTGGAAATTATTTGTTTAATTATTGCCGGTACACATTGAACTGTGATGCATTTATCTAAAATTATTGAATCATATCTAACATGATAATGAAAAATTAACATCTACAATTATCATATCGGTTTTACTAGTCAAGGATGCTATTGGCGTTACGATAAGTTTTATTTGGTTAATAAAAATTATGTTGCCACCATGATCCTTTCTCCGATTTGATGCTGTCTAATAGTTATTTATATTTATACTTCCATGGTCTATTTTTAATTTAAATCATATTTTAGTTGTAAGTACATCAAGCGTTTTGCAGGATTGGACGATACTGACGTTTCGAAATCACTTCAGTTTTTGAGTAAATTGACTATAAGAATTTGAATTATTTTTCATTTCCATCTTTCATAATTTTGATCTCTCAGACAACAGCAGTATCATCCAATCCTGCAAAACGCTCGAATGTACTTACACCTAAAATATGATTTAAATTGAAAATAGACCATGAAAGTATAAATATAAATAACTATTATACCATGAAATCATAGAAAGTAACATGAAAGCCAATCACCATTTTTTTTTTCATAAAACTTGGTACATTACAAGTAAGAACTATTTTTTACATAAACATATAAAAATTTCCCAAATTTAGATTAATTTATCAATTTTTACTTTCTCCGTTACGAAGTACGAGAAAGTGTTGTGATCGTGATTTTTTTTTCAAAAATTTTTTTTACGGAAATATCCGTTTTAGGATCCCTAGATGCCATTTCAACAATTTTTGGAAAAAAAATTTTTGTGTCTGTGTGTGTGTGTGTGTGTGTGTGTGTGTGTGTGTGTGTGTGTGTGTCTGTGTGTGTGTGTGTGTGTGTGTCTGTCTGTGTGCGCTGTATCTCAAAAACTAATAGAGCAATTGTTATGAAACTTTGAACATACGTCTTATTTGATAATCCGAAGAACTGAAAAGCTTTTGGTAAAATTTAGAATACCGGAAGTGGGTGTTTACCTTAACTGTTTTTTGTTTTTTGCCAATATTTTTTTAAATATAGAAAAATATCACAAAAACATTTAAACAAACATCGAAGACAACAAAGAAATGAATAGCTTTTGCTTGAAAATATTTTTCATAAAATCATTGCTATTCGAGAAAAAAAATTATTAACTTTTTTTAATTTTTGTTTTATAATTATGAAACGATAATAGTTACAGCAATTTTATGTGAATAATAAATGTAGAGAATGCCAAAATGAACAACTTCAAAAGAATAAGTTTTTTTCGAAATCTCGTTAGTTTTTGAGTAAACCGAGTTTTTGAATTTGAAGTATAATTTTTCCATCTTTCATGATTTTGACGTTTTAAACGTCAGTTTCATCCGAGTTTACGCAACGCTCGATGTACATTTAAAATATGATTTTAATTGAAAATAAACCCATGAAAACGTCAATATAAAGTCGGTGAAAGTAACATGATGGCCACATCACCATTTTTTAATCTCGCAGTACAATGTACAAAATAACACAAATCAAATCTATCAAGCATTTTTTTAGATTTACCTTTCATTCATTCAGATATCATTAGGATACACATATTATTGCTTTGCATTTTTTAAATGGCCATAATTTATCAACTTTATTAATTTAAAGCATTATTTATAATAACGGCAATCTACATATTATTACGATATTCCCTTATCCTACTTTATTCTAGGCAACTTATTATACACTTAGTTCCAACAGTAATGATGAGTCGGATTATGCAATTTAGCAATTTGTATTTTTCAATTATACAGCCGAGGAGCCTCTTCTCTCAAAGTTCGTGCAGGCAGTACCCATCACGCATCCGGCGGTCAGCTAATTAACGTTGCTAAGATTCATCAACACGCCAAGTACGATGCATGGGACATCGACTACGATATCTCCATCCTTGAACTGGAATCGCCTCTTACATTATCCGATACAGTTAAAGCAGTTGATCTGCCAACCAAGGATCAAGTCATTCCTGCTGGCTCCACTGCCACCTGCACCGGCTGGGGAAGCACCGGTTCAGGTTCCCTGCCAGCAGCTCTTCAAACCGTTGATGTTGCTATTGTTGACATGAAGCAGTGTGAAGAGGATTATGCGGGATATGTCATCACTGAACGTATGATCTGCGCTGGTGTACCAAAAGGAGGAAAGGATGCCTGCCAGGTAAAAATAATAAAGACTTAGTTAATAAACATCTCCTAAATAATTCTGAATGTTACTACTCGATCAATTTGGCTTTAGAGCACATTAACAAATTCCTTAAAGGGTGATCAAATCTACGCAACTGAAAATAAGGACACAGGATTATTAATTTGCAATATATATTTATTTTCAACCAAATGACCGATACTTTTTTTAATCTTTAAGATAATAACGTCCTTCTCAGTAAATTGTACAGGTGTCATTTATATCCACAAAGTAAAGTAAACCCTTGAATTCATTCAATTCACAGTAACACTCGCCCTAAATATTGCTACAATTTATAAATTTGTAAAAATTAATACACAACAATCCCAAAAAATACATCTTGGAGACACCGAGAAATAAAACCAGAAATACACTTCTTAACAGTTTTTCATCTAGCTTAAATTAATCACTTTTTAATGAGACTATCTGAAATTTTGTTGATCTGTCTTCAAAAGAGAAAATTAAGTACAGTACGTATTTAGTGCCTAATTTTATTTTGTGTTGTCAAATCAACAATGGCTAAAATAGAAACATTTTATCTTGCCACGGACATTTATATGCAGCCTCATAAATTGCAATAATTTTCAATAGTAGTCTAACGAGTGCCCATGATTTTGCTGGCAATTCTTATCGTCAGGATCACGAATGCTTGTTGCGGTAAAAACCGGCACGACTGCGAAGCAGAAGTGCCGATTTTCTAGAAGCAACAAGCAAGAGTTATGCAGACGCTGATAATTGCCTAGGAGTTTTATTGGATCATGTCATCAACATTATTCGATTTCATTGGTTAAAAAGTAAGTGAGGGCAACTGTCAAAATAATTAATTTGTTTATATTTTAAGTGAAACGTCGTTGATCATTAACTACGATTAAGATCAATCAAATTTTAAATTTCAGGGTGATTCCGGTGGCCCATTGCTCGTTGCCGGACAACAAGTGGGAGTGGTATCATGGGGCGTTGGATGCGCACTCGAGGGATATCCAGGTGTATATGCTAGCGTTGCCAACCTTCGTGACCACATCACCAACGTCGTTGGACGCTAATTTTCTAATGTATAATAAAACAGTTCATGAATAAATAATTACATTTTAATTACAACTCTGTCTACAAGTATGTTCCCCTACAATGCCCTAATGTTTGCATCAATTATAATTTCACTGTTATGTTTCCTTCCTTTAGACCAGTCATTAGGTACTGAATGAGGGTGTTTTAATTGAAATTGCGGGGTGCATTTTTGCTCCGTTGTGTTTTTCAAGATGATGATTACTAGAGAGAGGATTTCATGCTAAATGCATATTTTTTCATATTTTCATATTTTACAAATTTACCCGTATAATGCATATTTAGTCTTCTAATGCATATTTTAACATATAATAGTAATATTTAACATTTTGTCGGACGGCACATTACAACACGTGCAATTTTCGATTTTGGGCATATAATAATATTTTTTTAATAATAATAATATTAATAATATTTAATAATAATAATCATAATCTTTAATAATGATAATAATAATATTTTATTAGTGTTTACAAATATAAAAATCTTACACACGTCAAAGAAAAGTATAGATATTATACATTTATGTGCCTAATTAAAAATAAATAGAAAAACAATTATGTCGATTGTAATAGTTGAATAGTAGGTCTAAGTTAAAATAGACACAATAAAACAAAAAATCCCACTACTGCAACTAATTAAAATATAAAACACATTTTAGCGATTAAAATACATGAATAGATAAAAGATAAAATAAAATATTTGCAAATAATAATACAAATAGTAAAATTTAAATATAAAACACGAAAACAGCTGATTAAACACAGAGTAATGTGTGAGTACTGCTCCCAGTTGAAATAGGCCTTGTCGATGAGAAGTTCTTTTATTGTTGATTTAAATTGCTTACTTGGTAGGCATCTTATACTGACAGGGAGCTCATTGTAAAACTTAATGCCCCAGTATCTTGAACCATTTCTAGACTTCACTAGTCGCGATTTATTTATGTAAAGTTCTTCTCTATGTCTGGTTTCATGTGCACGTATGGATGTTATGGTGTTATACTGGCTGAGGTGATTTCTAACAGAGAAGACACTCCAAAATATACAGGGATGGCAGAGTCATTATACCTAGTATTTTAAATAGATGCTTGCATTCATCGCGATATTTGACGCCAGCAACAATTCTTATAGCTCGACGCTGAAGTGCAAATATACGATGCCTACCAGCGGAATGCCCCCAGATAAGTAGGCCGTAGCTCATTATGCTATGGCATGTAATAATAATAATAATAATAGTGTTTATTGTGCTAGAATATTTACAAAGAAATATGTACACTCGTCAAAAAAATATATAGGTTATAATAACATGCTTATTTCAAAAAATAAAATTTAAAAACTTATTAACTTTGAACGGACATATTGATAGAAGTAGCTGTTTTATGTAACATTTATAGCGGTCAAAATTTAAATTTTTTATTTGTGATGGTAAACAATTATAAAATTTAATACCAAAATAGTTAACACCGCCTCTGGTTCGTTTTATTCTGGAGTAGGGAATATATATATATATATATATATATATATATATATATATATATATATATATATATATATATATATATATATATATGATGTGAAGTGTGAGGTGTAACGGGAGAAAGGTTTCACCCCATTCTCTTACATTTAATATAATTTAATTTTTTTTTGATACGTACAGTTTGTTGTTTCACCCATTATTGTGCCTTCAGTACTTATAATGATTCCTCCCCTTGCTCATTTTCATTCCCGTACATCCCATAGCGCCCGATTATTATATTTTCTATTTTCTCTAAATTTTTCTCCCCTTTTTTTAAATTGTTTTTTCTTTTCTTTCCCGGATAGCACATCGACATAATGTGACGGTTTTCAGTTTCGCACTGGGTCAGGGCCTGTGTACCGTTGTACTATTGCGACTACATTACTTTTTTGGTACTCGAGTCAGGGGTTGTTCTCCTTCTCCCATCTTGACCGTTGTCGGTTTCGCTCGACGGTTTGGATGGGGAAAGGAAAACAATCTTTGCCGCGCTTTTTCGTACACTATTTCCCACCAACATCTCCGGCCTCGATAGACGTTGCCCCGCCCATCTTCTTTTCCCACCGCGAAATTCCACCGGATCGAACCACAACAGTGTTGTACTTGTTGAACGCCATTTTGCACCGTCAATTTTACACCTACCGACTGTGCTTTTAATCTGTTCATCCACTGTGTATTTTCTTTTTTAAGTGGTTTGTTGCGCCCCTATTACGTTACGCGCACATGTTATTTGCGATGTGCTGTTGTATTTTTAAATTTTAACGCCTCGTCTACACACGATCACCATGACGATCTTCTTAACCTCTTCACCACGCGGTCGCCTCACGCACCGCAGGACATCATTATTTTAATCGTTTACTAGTAAGTTTAACCTCTTTTGTTTTCTTGTTCACTGCCTTCAGCTTTTACTTTGTAAAATTTTTCTCAATTTTGATCATTTTACTCCTCACTAAAATGTATTGTAACATTTAATTTTAGGCCCTGATGATGCGTAAATGTTTTACGCGAAACGTTGGCTACTTATAGCGAAATATAGTGACTGAGCACACACTACATCTGGTTTATTGCTCCCTGCGGACTATATCGAAATTCTGGACCTTTCTCCCGTTACACCTCACACTTCACTATATATATATATATATATATATATATATATATATAGATATATCCACCTATCGTTGTGAAATCCCTTCATGAAATTTTTAATATCTCTTTGACATCCGCAAACTTTGTGACATCCAAAATCGGATGTCACAACGTTTTACGTGTTAAATCATCTACAAAAGGTGATAGGAAAGCGTATGTAAAATTTCGGGAGGATGTCAAAAAACTGAACTTTATGATTTAGTGTATATTTTTAGTTCCGTATCTTACTGCGTAGACGGCGCGCAGGAGACCTGGTTTTGTATATTTTGTATAAAAACATCCGAATATGCCCAGCGGTTGATGTAACATCCGAATGATGTCCGTGTATGTTCATTTTTATGTGGCATACTTTATAACCTCCAAAACGCGGCAACTATGTAACTGTGGCAATTGTGTGATTTTCAACAGTAATATAACGAATGCACTTGATTTGAGCGTCAGGATCACGAATGCTTGTTTCGGCAAAGATCGGAACGACCCCGAAGCAGGAGTGCCGATTTTATAGACGCATCAAGCAAGAGTGATCCAGACGCTAATAATTGCCTGGGAAAAATCAGTCACGGGTTAGATTCGTGAAGACAATTTGCCGTACAGAAAGTTTGCACATCATAATTTGAGAAATTAAATTTAGTGACACCAAGTGTCAGATGTGTATTAATCTGCGGTACAATAATTATAGACAAAATGAGCTTGCCAAGATTTTGAGAAATGCCTATTAATAATATTACTGATAAAAGCACTAACACATTACCCGAAAATACGAACAGATCGAATTCAGTGAGGAAACAATTTTAAAAGTCCGACGATGACTGACGTTTTATACGTAAATTTAAAGAAATGAATGCACACTTAAAAGCACTCTTTTCGATGTTTACTGCACTGAGACCGAAGTATTGCATATTAGCTGGGTCAAGTGATGTAACAACATCAAAGCGGTAATCACACAGATGATTTTGATGTTGCATGGAAATGGATCATGTGACGGCTTAGGAGGTATGATCAAAAGATTAGCTGCAAAATCCAGTTTGCAGAATATGAATGGCCCTGTAAATAACCCTGTTAAATTTTTCATGTGGGTTAACAACAATATCAGAATTTTTTTCTCTTTAAGATTATAGAACGGAAGCTCAAGCCATTTCGAGAAAACTCTAAGACAAACCGAAAAATCGAAGTAAAAATCTAGCTACAACGTCAACGATTGCAAATGTGAGAAAAAAATTAAAATAAACATAGTTGTTTCATTAATTTATGTGTAAAGAGCCCGCTGGAGTTCCGTCTTCAAATGTTCACTGTTTCTTTGAAATTGGAGTTTTTTTCCAAAATTTTAAGTTGGTAAAATGCTAATGGATTTTATAAAAAAATTAATTAATAATAGTATATTAATATTAAACGCAAATTTGAAATACTCGTACACCACTACATAGAATAACTCAAGATCTCCAAAATCCACCTGATGATTTTTTTATACAGCTAATGGGTTCGACGATACTATGAATGTTCGTACGACCGACGTTTTCAGTGATTTCTTGCAGCACAATCGTGCATATCTTCTTTAAAAAAAAATTGCGAAACATGACTTCCATTATTTCATGTGTGGAATGCGTCTCAAAAAATAAAAAAAATGGAATCATCATTATCAAAACTAAAGTCTTTAGTTTTGATAATGGCAAGCTGAATTGCCTAAACTGCATTCAAACAAATAAATCAGTTATACAAACAATGTAAAAAGTGTTTTATTTTAGATAAGTACAAGTTTATCATTTTTGAAATAATTGCAGTTATGGGCGTAAAACTCACTATACCAAGTAATGACGAAACCATATATGTATGTCATAAACAGAAAACTCGAATCCGCATGTGTACAGAATAAATTAGAAGATTTTTGATGTAATATTAAACTTTACAACTTCGATATCTTAAAATGTGGAATTGTAACTTATCTGGTTTTGGTTGTAAGCCGACGATATGTGAAATAAATAGATTGGGTACGATTCCGACCACAGAAATTGATGAAAATATTGATGCAGTAAAATCTAAACATACTTCAAAATGCATTGAATCCGTTCGGAAACAATTTTATTTATTAGTTATGTTCTATAGATACCTTGCTATCAACCCATTAGCTTTCATATACCGAGTGTCTGGGATAAGGGGCGAACATAGGGATTTAACATGTAAAATTAAATATGTGTAATTATTAGCTCCCCTATTCATTTTAGAGAAAAATCGTAAAAATAATTTTTTTTTTAGAGAATTAAAAATTGTAAACGTATCATCCATCTAATTTACGTTTATACCAGAATACAACTCAGAAATAATAAAAATAAGTTTAACCATTTACCATTTAATAAAATCCCTTGCCATGACTTTGACAAATGTCATGTTATGGTGAGAATAATTTTGCTAGTCAAATATCAATTCACGCATTGTAATTACTATGAACAATAATCTGAGTTATTCCAATGAAGAGAACGTATTCATTATCAAAATATTTTGCAGTGGCGTCAGTTTACTAAGAGTTCGTGACATTACATCCAAACGGAACTGAAGAAACAACGATGGATTGGAAGAAACAGTTTTGGGTTTGATAAATGCTAAACCAACAACTAGCATACGATGCATTGCTCGTGAGTGCAACGTGTCTAAATTCTCTGTACAGAAAATTCCGAAGAAGCATGGTTATCATTCCTACAAGCATCAATGCCATGAGGAGAAACTGATAGTGGATGATGAAACTAGGCGTGTATTCTGTGAAATAATGCAGGATCGATCAAATACAGACTGAAATTTTTTGCAGATGAATGTTGACATTTAATATGAACAACGAGCCCAACGTTATTGTTCATAGTAAGTACAATGCGTGAATTGATATCTGACTAGCAAAATTATTTTCACTATGACATGACATTTGTCGAACACATGGCATGGGTTTTTATTAAATAGTACATTGTTCAACTTATTTTTATTATTTCTGAGGTGTATTCTGGTACGAACGTAAATTAAATGGATGATGCTTTCCAATTTTTAATTCTCTAAAAAATATTTTTTTTACGATTTTTCTCTAAAATGAATAGGGGAGCTAATAATTACACATATTTAATTTTACATGTTAAATCCCTATGTTCGCTCCTTATCCCAGACACTCGCTATAAATATATTGTGGTCAAAAAATAATCAAATCAAATACATCTTAAGGGTTCGATAAATTAGCAAATACTTTGACAGTTTTTTCGAAAGCTTGTTCTCAGGCAATAGACGCGAGAGCACAAGATGCTCGAGATTGCCATAAGACAACAAGACTGAGATAAGCGAACAAAGAAATTTGACCAAATATAGTTTCGACATCAATTGGCATCTAATAAACCTCCTAGAAAACATAATTGTATGCTTAAATAACTAGAAAACATAATTGTATGCTTAAATAAAACACTTTTACTCATGTGAGTTAATATCACACTGTTAATTTATTAGTGACTGCAGTTTCGATCAAACAATAATCATTATCAAATCATAAGTAACCATACTTATTACTTATTGATAAAGATCATTGTTTGATCTAAACTGCAGTCACTAATAAATAAACAGTGTGATATTAACTGACAATAAGTAAAAGTGTGTTTTATTTAATTAAAAATGTATCGCGAAGTAAGTGCCGCCAACCCCAATCAGTTAATAAATGTCTAGATTTGATGAAAACCAACATTTTATAATAAACTTGGCCTTAAATTAAAATCTCCATTATTATCTAATACACCAAGCAGCAACAAAGCGCAATCGCTGTTTCATAACAAATGAGCCAGTATTTTGTAGAAAATTACATTTTACTATACCTAGTTGTGTGGATTTTACCATAAATGTTACACAGATACTTCATTTAACTTCAAAATAGGAGCTAATACTCAATCTATATCGAAAATGTTAGTAGTATATGACTTATATGGAAACAAAGGTAGTAACTTAAATATAAAACTTTCTGTAAGACTTTTATTTTATATTGTATTACCTAAATGTGTTCTATTCGAAAAAATATTAGCATTGTAAAACTGACAACGCAGCAAGGATGTCATAAGATACGGATTTATTTAATGGATGTCATAAGATCCATGAGATAAGAATGTATACCGGATGTCAAACAGATAGTAAATTTTTAATTGAAATTATGTGTATGGTTTGAATTTTTTGCTTTCAATAGCATCCTTATGTCGATTTTACAAAGTCATATTTTTGTTTTATATGTATCTGTTTTCTAAGCAGTGGATGCCGAAAGGTCAAAATTTTTGCCGGATGTCATAAAATACGTTGGTCGACTATATATATATATATATATATATATTCCTATAGATAATATATATATATATATATATTCCTATAGATAATATATATATATATATATATATATATATATATATATATATATATATATATATAGATTGGACAGATCTAACTTAAATAGTTCCAAGAGCAGAGGTGGTGGTGTGCTTATTGCAGTGAAATCTCATTTTAATTATGTTAAACTGGAATCAACAGTTCAATCGGTTGAACATTTATTTGTTAAAATCAATGATAAAATTATTCTAGGTTCTACATATATACCACCTGCATCTTCTTTGATAATGTATGAACAACATGCGGATGCAATTGAACAAATTTGTACAGATCATCCCAATTTACAATATGTTTTTTGCGGTAACTATAACTTACCTAATACTGCATGGGATAGAACTGATTATTGTCCATTATCTAACACAAGTAATTCCCTGAATGCGCAAGCACTCTCCGATTGCTTTAATTTTAGTCATTTGCGACAAATTAATAAAATCCCTAATGAACGCGGTATTTTTACTTTCTCCGTTACGAAGTACGAGAAAGTATTGTGATCGTGATTTTTTTTTCAAAAATTTTTTTTGCGGAAATATCCGTTTTGGGGTCCCTAGATGCCATTTCAACAATTTCTGGAAAAAAATTTTTTGTGTCTGTGTGTGTGTGTGTCTGTCTGTCTGTGTGTGTGTGTCTGTCTGTGTGCGCTGTATCTCAAAAACTAATAAAGCAATTGATATCAAACTTTGAACATACGTCTTATTTGATAATCTGAAGAACTGAAAAGCTTTTGGTAAAATTTCGTACACCGGAAGTGGGCGTTTACCTTAACTGTTTTTTGTTTTTTGCCAATATTTTCTTAAATATAAAAAATATCACAAAAACATTTAAACAAACATTGAAGGAAACAAAGAAATGAACATCTTTTGCTTGAAAATATTTTTCATAAAATCATTGCTATTCGAGAAAAAAAATTTATTAATTTTATTTAAATTTTTGGTTTATAATTATGAAACGATAATAGTTACAGCAAATTTATGTGAATAATAATTGCAGAGAATACCAAAATAAACAACTTTTAAAGAATAAGTTTTTTTCGAAATCTCGTTAGTTCTTGAGTAAACTGAGTTTTTTAATTTGAAGTATCATTTTTCCCTTTTATAATTTTGACGTTTTAAACGTCAGTTTCATCCGAGTTTACACAACGCTCGATGTACATTTAAAATATGATTTTAATTGAAAATAAATCATGAAAACTTAAATATAAATGGCTATACCATCAAATCGGAGAAAGTAACATGATGGCCACATCACCATTTTTTTAGATATGATTTTCTATAACTTGAGTAATTTGCATATTAATATATATACTGATCCGCTGTTTGAAAATAGTCTTCATCACATTTCCTATGAGTTTAAAATAAATTTACTAGAATCCAATTGTACTCTAAACACTGACTATTATAATTATGATTTTAAGTCGACTGATTATATAGCTATTAATGCTTACCTTTCTCATATTAATTGGAATCACATTTTTGTTGAACCCAATATTGATATAATAGTTGATATTTTTTATAATATCATAACTTCTGCTCTTTCCATGTATGTACCTTTGTAGCGTCATGAGACATCTAACTATCCTAAATGGTTCAATTATGAGTTTATTAAACTAGTTAAAGCTAAGAAGAAGGCACATATTGATTATAAAACTAGTGGTTATGCAATTGATTATGATAAATTTAAGTCCCTGCGTTCACAATGCTCTAATTTGAGTAACTCTCTTTATCGTGAATATGTTATTATATCAAACATAATTCAACATTTTTCTGGTCATTTGTTAAGGAATGTAAAAATATTAAAGGGTTTCCTAATCGTATGCATTATAATAACAATGTAAGTGATTCTGGTTGCATTTGTGTAGAATTATTCGCCGATCACTTTAGCAGTGTCTATAATGATGAACATTTAAATGCTCCAATTTTTAAATATAATAGTAAAATTTCCATTTCAGAATTTTCGCTTGATACCGTTGATATCTTTAATTCTTTGAATGAACTATCTGACTTACTTACTAGTGGGCCTGATGGTTTACCTTCTTATTTTTTGAAAAGATGTATTTACTCACTTACAACACCACTTCAATTAATATTTACTAGATCGCTAAAAACCGGCACATTTCCCACATACTGGAAAAATTCTTATATTAATCCTTTGTTCAAAGATAGCTGCAGAGATGACATTAATAATTACAGAGGTATTTCGGTTCAATCTGTAATCCCTAAAATGTTTGATAAATTAATTTCCATACAACTTATTTGGAATTGTAAACGTCTCATTTGCGATGAACAACATGGATTTCTTGAAGGCAGGTCTACAACACCTAACTTATTACCAGTTGTATCTATTAGACGCCCTGGAAAATGGATATCAAGTTGACTCTGTTTATACTGATTTTTCCAAGGCCTCTGACCGTGTTAATCATTCTGTTCTATTAAACAAATTAGAAGGTCTTGGATGTGGCAAGTCAGTAGTCAAATGGTTTGCCCGCTACTTAAGGGAACGTAAGCAATTTGTCAAGATTGATAACTTCGTCTCTAGGGCAATCGCAGTCACTTCTGGTGTACCTCAGGGATCACATTGCGGATCCATCCTTTTTTTGCTTTTCATCAATGACATTGGTGGTTTTATTAAGTAAAGTAGATTTTTAATGTTAAGCTATTTACTGTAATCAAAAATCCTATTGATAACAATATTTACAATCCGATTTAAATCATTTATCTGAGTGGTGTTCATTAAATTATCTAAAACTGAATTTAAATAAATGCATCTCTATTTCATATAGTCGTGGCAGAATTCATTTAAATTATTCAATAGGTAATAATAATTTAATCTCTGTTAATAGAGTCCGTGACTTAGGAGTAATATTTGATTCTCGCCTGACATTTATTCCTCATATTAATTATGTTACTAGTAAAGCTTTTTATACGTTGGGATTTATTGACAGATTTTCTAAACAGTTTCAGTTGGATACTTACAAAACTCTATACGTATCTTTGGTTAGACCACAGTTGGAGTACTGTACTACCATATGGTGTCCTTATTATCATAATTATAGTAATTTGTTCGAAAAAGTTCAAAGCAAATTTTTAATGATTGCATCATTTAAAATGGGCATAACTAGGGTGGATTATAGTCACTTGCACATGTTATTGAGTCTTAACCTAAAAACGCTACGATATAGAAGAGCCATGTTTGATGTTTGTTACGGATTTAAGCTGATCAATGGTTTTGTGAATTATAGCAATCTGCTAGCCATATTAGATTTTATTTTTTCTTTGTCAATGACTATTCGTAACAGGCCATTGTTCCGCTTAAATTTCCATCGAACAAATTATGGTGCGCATAATCCAGCAACGCGTATAATGAAATATTGTAATATGCTCGTAAATTATCCCAATTTCTTTATATTTTGCAACTTATATTCATTATTCAAACGCCATTTATCATACATTGATTTATCAATTCTTTGTTGATTTATATGTAATTAGATGTCATCATTAGAATTATATTTAGTTTATTACTATACTTGTGTCATACTATCAACAGTATTTTGTTTATCTCTCATTATTGTTTATATGTTTAAAATGGGGAATTCCGTTAAATAAATAAATAAATAAATAATGCAGCAAAATATCAAGAATGCAAAAAATCTTTACCCAGACATGAATTTTATATTCCAATGGCTAGAACTACTAAAACATGGTTTGGGGACAATAACATCATGGTCCTTTCAACTGTCCGGACATTAATATTATCGAGATATTGTGGCATAAAATGAAATAAAAATTGCGTGATGATCCCCAAAGAACTGTTGCCGATTTGAAGATGAAATTGGGTGAATTATGGCAAAGTTTCGATCTTCGCATCTGTCAATTATTAATAAAAACAACTAGAAACAGGATTGCAGCGGTTGTAAAAGCGCATTAAGATGTAACGCCATATTAAAATAGTAATTCCTTAAATTGTCCGAACATTTAGTTGTCAAGATATTGTGCAATATTTTTGTTAATTTATTCGCCCATAGTGCATTTCAACGTGTATAGGAACCAAACCAGTTTAATATTTATTATAAATGATAGATTTTTATTTAATGTTAATGTAGGTTTTTAACACATTTTTGTTTGTCCGAACATTTAGTTGTCAGGGTTCGTATTGCAAATATACTTAAAAGGAGAATTTAATAATTTTGCATAAAAATAACAGGTCTTCCGTGATCTGATTTCGGCAGTATAAGGGTCAATAAATAAATATGTAAGAACAATGTAAGTACCAAAGATAAAGATTACAGCTTCAAGTAGTCAAGTCCTTATAATAAAATAGGGATCATCAGACAGGTAATTTGTTATATTTTATCAATAATTTCGATCTTTGATTGGCTTATCTCGAGATAAACCATTCAAATTTAGTATATATGGTAGGAGCAGTGATTTGAAAATCATTGCAACATGTTCAAACTGACCTTAGTAGCAGCTTTAGTGGCAGTGGCCGCAGGTAAGCGAAATATTGAATGTTTCATTTGCTATTAACCGATAATATTTTCAATCTCTAAAATAATTGCAAATTAATATTACTTTTAGATTCAATCATATATTAGTATTTGATGTTATTGTTTACATTATAATAAGAAATGTATTTTTTTATGCTGAGTAAATAGCTAAATAGAAGATGGGGTAGCGTTAGTGGTAATTTTTCTAAATGAAAACTATAAAACAAAAATAGGCTTTGGCAGAATGCTAGTTGGCGACGCAAATTTTCCGTACCATAATAAATTTAAATTAAAAATGATTCTTTAGGAAATAGAATAGACGATTGCATTTCGAAAAATTATTTTTTTTATGACCGTCCTATTTGTTTTAATTATTATTTAAGGTTACTTAAATATATTACCTTAAAATCAGAATAAACGATTTAGTTGCATTTTTTTACTTCCTTTTGATAGTGTTTTGGTTTCGAATAAAATTAAAGTATATCTAAATATATTCCAATTCTCATTAAAAAAATATTGTTATTATCTTTTCAAGTGATTTAAGTTCCCGTTTTTACGGAAGTGTTAATTATTTTATTATTCCTATGGTAAGCCGTATTCATTTAGATTACTGTAAATCTAATCTTATCAGTTAATTGAACCATAAAACAAAAATATGTTGTTTTATCATAGATGATTATATTGTGCGTGGCCATAATTAAATTACACTTCCTGGATGAACACGGTTAATAATTAAAAATAATAAAATATGAGTCCTTTGTGTGTGATCACATTATTTATGGAAAATTAAGATTTAAATTTGGCATTTACATGTTTAATTACTAATATAAGTTAGTGTTAATTTTTACAATGCCGCCACTAGTGTGAGTATATTTATTTATATTAGCATCAATAAAGTATTTATCGATCTATCAAATTCTGTCATTATTCGAAGATGGAATCGGTGAGTTAGAGTGTGGTTTTGCTATAAATGATTCGTTTGATTGAATATTTGCAAATCAGTGAGACCAAATATTATGGTTATACAATTTGAAATAATTGCGCACACATTGATAACATTTGACACAATAACTGTATTCACAATTATTTTAAACACGCGTTGGGTTATGAAATTTTACCATTAAGCTGTAATTAGGTCCTGGATTTTGACAATAGTTTTAAAAATATTCGCTCTGTTGTCATTATTGACATTTTTATAAAGCGTGTCTGCTCAAAAGGCCGAAAATAATTAAATTTTTAAAGATTTTTAAAAGTTAGGTGATGATACAGCTAAATTAAAATGTTATTGTAGGTCAGTGGATGTTTAATGATCGGTATCATATAGCAAGCTTCTGATCAATTAAACAGTCATTATAGATATTTATGCATTAAGGGAGACATGGAATGTTTTTTTCCAGAGGTTGACAGGGTTACAAACCGAGGGCTTCAGGCCCGAGTTTTATAAGTCAACCGAGGATAAAGAACATGAATATCTCCCGTGGTGCAAACAATATTATATTTTTTAGTTAAATATTAGTAATTCGTAAAAATATTCAGTATATCGAAATGCTATATCGTCGGCTTTCTTTAGAAACCTTGTATGTCCAATTAGCGAACATTTGCAAAAACACATAAAACTGTCTTAAATACTCAATTTGCTTGTAACTTTTTGCAGTAAAGTTTTAGTAACTTGTAATTTAATATATTAATCGTATTTTATGAAAAAAATTATGTTAATCGCAAGAGTAACTTGTTAGTTAATAAATTTTTGGACTTACAAGGTTTCTATTAATATTACATTTCGTATTTTGAGACTTACATGCATTTTAAATCCAGGATGTTAACAAAATAAAATAATTTTTTCGTTGCTCATTGGTTAATGACTAACTTTAATGTACGCAAATGTATCAAAAATCGTTCATTAATGACCCCTATTAATGGACGGTTTTTCATTAATAAACGATTTTTCATTATTTAACGATTTCTAGGGCTGCAGTGGTCTAGTGGGTAGAGGTTTGGCCTCAAGACCCCGCTGGTGCGGGTTCGAGTCCCGTCCGGGCGGTCACTTTTTTAACGCGAAAAATGGCCGTGCAGGTCCATGGATATTTAGTCTTTGTCCTTATTTCATTTAAATATGAACTATTAAATACTATACATCGATTATGTGGCTGAATGCCCTAGCAGGCCAAGGCAATTCCCTGCATCCTCGATTCCTTAACCAGAATTGCTATCAATCATATTTCCTTAAAAAATGAACGATTTCTAGTTAAGCATTAAATAGCTAATTCATTAGTGCCTTATTATTAATAATTACTAGAAATATAACTGATAATAGTCAGAAAACGATCTATAATTTGTTTCACGTGTAAATGCAAAAGTAAAGTATGTTCATTAAAAAAAAAACTCAAGTGTGCCATGATTTTTTATTTTTAAAAATTTTAACACATTTTGAGGTTATGTTACTTGCAGCATGTTCCTATAGATTAATTAATTTACTGTGATAGAAGACGAAGGTTCACCTTTCAAAATTTCTTAGATTGTGTTAATAGCATTGTGAGTGCGTTTGACTGGTCTACCACTTCCTGGTTTACGGAGAATACCACCCGTTTCATGAAATAATACAACAGATCGTGATAAGGTATTTTTAAGTTCACCATAAATAATGAGAACGTTAGGAAATTCTTCCTGAAACTCTGCCATAGGTACACTCAATTTCCGTCCACTTTAGTCCCATTTGAGAAATAACTTTTAACTAGAAATGTTTTTGCTGGTTGCTGTAAACCATTGTGAATACGGAATAATTGTGACTTTTAGAACGATTTGACGTTTTGTATGTCGATTCCTAACATGTGTGCCAACTTAATTTTTTTTAAATAAAAAATCAGGTTCTTTTTAATGAACATATCAATTCTCTGCGCTAGAAACAAATTAGCGGCGAACCGCCTTCGATTTTGATACACTATTAAATGTTAAAGTGCGAAACGTCAAATTTATAAAACTTTGCTTCCGGAAAGAGAGTAAACATTTTTACGAAAAAAACTTACGTAGAATTTATTTCATAGTGCAAGGAGAAATAGGTAAGGCGTCATTCGGAATCGGCGCTATTCGCATTTTTTGCCGATAAGGCTGCAAAAGGGCTTAATATCAAGTTTGTTGGTTGATTTTGTTTGGATTTTCTCTAATCTAATTTTTATCCAAGTTACGATCAACGAAAAAATCTTGTAACCAACTGTGTTAGTTGGCGATGAATGATCTCAATCATTAACACACTTGTTGGTTAAATAACCATTTGTTCATAAAAATATTTATTATTTATAATACATAATTAAGTTAATATGGTAGTGAGTCATAAAAATGGTGATGCTCAGATTCGAGTAACACTTTCCTGGTGTTCTACAGGCACTTCATTATTTGGACAACTCTGAGCCTTCCTATTTTTTCGTTGCGGTACAATTTGCCATTCATCAGAATGGTTTAATTTGTAATCTATGGACTCATCTGGATTGCAGCGAATTGCTCGAATATCAGTTTTTTTTTTTGGTGCAGGGAGTATTCCTCTTCAGACTCTTTATTTGTGTTAAAGCCCATGCAGACATCGCATTGGTCTTTTTTGGCATAAAAATACTCAGGTTGAGTTCATTAAAGACATTTTCAAAAACTTTATACTTAAGAGATTTAATCCCTTTCTCAAGGCAGTACTTTTCATATTCTCGAAATACGTTTGTTTTAGTTCTCCAAATCGGTTCTAAGCTTAGTAGTAGATGATCGGCAATAATGGGATTGAAGTAGGTAGTATATTAAAATATTGCTGCCGGCCTTCATTACGCGTTTTTTGTTATTTGTCTCAATTTTTTCTGTAATACCATTTCCATTACTTTGTCTTTCTACGCAGTGAAGTACAGTCCACTGCTTCAAGCCCAATGTGGCAAGAAACATTTTCTTGGAAACTCGACTTCTGGGTCCCTCTTTTTTTAGGTGAAAACATAGTCATTTGTCGTCTAGATATTTCATTTTGTTTATTTTTTTGGTCCTTTGGTTTTTTTTTACACCTACTAACATAGTCACATAAACTTTCTTTTGATGCCATTTAAGCTGCCAAAACTCATTGAAAATACTTTGTCTGATATCGTCATTAAATTCTTTGCATTTCATCTGCGACTTTTTCCGACTTAGTGCACAGTTACAGGAAGGATTAAATTTGCGTGCAGGCCGGGGAATTCTGTATTTCCATTTGCCGGAATCGTCTTTTCCAAGCCCCTTATAAGCTTCACCTTTTTTCTCTTTTTCCTTGATTTTTTCAATTACCCATTCATTCTGATTGGCATATCCTTTCCTAGCTTTTTTTACAGATTCTTCTTCTGCAGGTAACACATCTTTTTGATTGTTTTTTTCTTGTCGCTTTAATACATACTCATCGTTATTGCATGGGCTATAGTCGGAGTCGGATAATTCTTTTTCAAAATTGGATCTATCTGACTCATCTAGATTCACGTTTGAATTATCACTGCTTGCCGAATTTATCGATGCTTCACAATTTTCTTCAATTCTATTTCCATTAGTATCGATTATCATGTTCTCAAAACTATCCAACTCAGTTTGCAATAATTGATCATCGAATAATGTTTCTTTATTTATGTCATTAATTTCTATTTGTACAACTGCAGGTTGAATAATATTATAATCCTTCCCAGAACTAGAAGTTAGTGTAGTATTCAAAGTCAGTTTAGATTGCGATGGATCCAAATTTAACTTTTGTTCTACAAATAGAGTGACATTATTGTTACCCATCCATAACAACAATGAATATTTTCAACTCACCTTGTAATTCTCTATCTAACAATATAACATCATTTGATTCTCCGACTCTGGCTTCGATTTGATTTCCAGCTGCAGGTATTGCAGTATAATAATAATAATAATAATAATAATAATAATAATAATAATAATAATAATAATAATAATCTTTATTACCCAACAGGCAAAAGCCCAATTACAGAGTAAATACAGTGAGAAAAAAAACAAAATGATTTCAAATTAAATAAAACTAAGGAATTCAACTAAAAATAATAAGTATGCTTGCATATATGTACATATGTATACAAGCACACATATATGCATATATAGACAAGTTTATATACACACACAACAAATAAACAAAGCTACAGTGATCATATACATCAGAAATTAGATATTGTTCAAAAAAAAATTAAATTGGCTTTATTAGATCCATTTGGATTACAACACAAAGTAAAGTTATTATAAGTAACATACATAATTTTTGCAACTTAAAATTATAAATACCGGTATTTTGTTCCAACGCCAATTTCAATAGAAGTATTCCACGACTTTCAGCCATTGTATTTATATTTGTAAACTTTATTGTATAATAAACACAACGAAACTTTCATTAAAGTTACACTACGCAATTCACTAAGAACCTTGTATGTCAATTGGCTAGCAATTTCCTGTCAACATAAATACCGTGTAAGTCAGACACGCACTGTTTTTAAATTAATATGAGCCTGCTAGATACTTGCACGATTTTTAAAATCAATCATAGTGGCGCTACTTTAGCTATTGCACATACGAGGTTTTAAGAGACATTGCAGATCCTAATTTTAGTTTAGAAACAGATTAAAACATAAATTCAGTAAAAATCGGACTTACAAGGTTTCTAAAGAAAGCCGACGATATGTATTTGCATGGTTGCTATGGCTTTGTTTTAATTTTAAATCAAACCGCCCGCATTTCATGAACTCGAGTTTATTGATTTAATTTAACGTTAATGCTTTAACAACAAACGTACAGTTGTGAATAAAATAGTGAACAAACCTGGGAAAAAAGTTTAATTCCTGTCTCGCTATAAAGTTGGTCGTAAGCAGAGGCAAGATCTTCCGAGGGCGTTATCACACCTTGTATTCATGACGATAATAGTAAATACTAAAAAATCAATGAATTTATTAGAGTCAAAAAACCATTTCATAGTTTAAAATGTACGCACGAATCTCTGTAAATGTCAAATACGACAGTGACATTTAAATGTCAGATTTTAAAGTTTTGGTTCTAAGATTAGCCAACACAATAAGCTCCTCGCCTTGCCTAGTCGGGACCCGAGATTCGTTCACAATGGTATCTTAGCAGATTAACACTTTAGAACGAGTACAACGTTGTATATCCATGAAGTTATTCAATCGTTGTGTTAGGCAGTATATTATTATAATTTATATGCTAAGAACGTGTTGGAATTGAATCAAAAAAGTTACTTTAAACATACGAATAGTACTCTAGCACGTTAAATACAAATGAAAATAATAGCAGGTACAAGATCACAAATTAAATAGAGCTTAACCAAATTATTAAAGTTATTGGGCCTGTGTATTTTATGTAGAAATTAAGTATTATAATTTGTTAAATCTTTAAAGTGGAATATATACGTTGGCTGTTTATTGGAAATACGTTTCATATTCAATTAAGGTTAGGAAAAAGATTTCAATATAAGAAATAGGGAGACAAAACAACTTTTTTTGCAATCATATTAACAGTCGTTAACGGTGTTGCCAAAATGAGAGAATTTTATATGTGAACTAAAAAAAATGCAATATTTTAAATGTTTTTTTGTGGTTTTTCAAGGGTATTTAAATTGTCAATTCATTTTTAGCGGGCCAGATCCGTTCTCCTCCTAAATTGGACGGCAGGATCGTCGGAGGTTCAGAAACCACCATTGAGAAAGCTCCCCATCAAGTTTCTCTTCAGATTTATGGAAGCCACTCGTGTGGCGGTTCTATCGCTGATGAGAAATACGTAATCACTGCTGCGCATTGTACTGATGGGTAAGTGGTTAACAGAAATCTTGGAAATTATTTGTTTGATTATTGCCGGTACACATTGAACAGTGATGCATTTACCTAAAATTATTGAATCATATCTAACATGATAATGAAAAATTAACATCTACAATTATCATACCGGTTTTACTAGTCAAGGATGCTATTGGCGTTACGATAAGTTTTATTTGGTTAATAAAAAATTATGTTGCCACCATGATCCTTTCTCCGATTTAATGGTGTCTAATAGTTATTTATATTTATACTTCCATGGTCTATTTTCAATTTAAATCATATTTTAGATGTAAGTACATCGAGCGTTTTGCAGGATTGGACGATACTGACGTTTCGAAATCACTTCAGTTTTTGAGTAAATTGACTATAAGAATTTGAATTATTTTTCATTTCCATCTTTCATAATTTTGATCTCTCAGACAACAGCAGTATCATCCAATCCTGCAAAACGCTCGAATGTACTTACACCTAAAATATGATTTAAATTGAAAATAGACCATGAAAGTATAAATATAAATAACTATTATACCATGAAATCATAGAAAGTAACATGAAAGCCAATCACCATTTTTTTTTTTCATAAAACTTGGTACATTACAAGTAAGAATTATTTTTTACATAAACATATAAAAATTTCCCAAATTTAGATTAATTTATCAATTTTTTAATCTCGCAGTACAATGTACAAAATAACACAAATCAAATCTATCAAGCATTTTTTTAGATTTACCTTTCATTCATTCAGATATCATTAGGATACACATATTATTGCTTTGCATTTTTTAAATGGCCATAATTTATCAACTTTATTATTTTAAAGCATTATTTATAATAACGGCAATCTACATATTATTACGATATTCCCTTATCCTACTTTATTCTAGGCAACTTATTATAAACTTAGTTCCAACAGTAATGCTGAGTCGGATTATGCAATTTAGCAATTTGTATTTTTCAATTATACAGCCGAGGAGCCTCTTCTCTCAAAGTTCGTGCAGGCAGTACCTATCACGCATCCGGCGGTCAGCTAATTAACGTTGCTAAGATTCATCAACACGCCAAGTACGATGCATGGGACATCGACTACGATATCTCCATCCTTGAACTGGAATCGCCTCTAACATTATCCGATACAGTTAAAGCAGTTGATCTGCCAACCAAGGATCAAGTCATTCCTGCTGGCTCCACTGCCACCTGCACCGGCTGGGGAAGCACCGGTTCAGGTTCCCTGCCAGCAGCTCTTCAAACCGTTGATGTTGCTATTGTTGACATGAAGCAGTGTGAAGAGGATTACGCGGGATATGTCATCACTGAACGTATGATCTGCGCTGGTGTACCAAAAGGAGGAAAGGATGCCTGCCAGGTAAAAATAATAAAGACTTAGTTAATAAACATCTCCTAAATAATTCTGAATGTTACTACTCGATTAATTTGGCTTTAGAGCACATTAACAAATTCCTTAAAGGGTGATCAAATCCACGCAACTGAAAATAGGGACACAGGATTATTAATTTGCAATATATTTATTTTCAACCAAATGACCGATACTTTTTTTAATCTTTAAGATAATAACGTCCTCAGTAAATTGTACAGGTGTCATTTATATCCACAAAGTAAAGTAAACCCTTGAATTCATTCAATTCACAGTAACACTCGTCCTAAATATTGCTACAATTTAGAAATTTGTAAAAATTAATACACAACAATCCCAAAAAATACATCTTGGAGACACCGAGAAATTAAACCAGAAATACATTTCTTAACAGTTTTTCATCTAGCTTAAATTAATCACTTTTTAATGAGACTATCTGAAATTTTGTTGATCTGTCTTCAAAAGAGAAAATTAAGTACAGTACGTATTTAGTGCCTAATTTTATTTTGTGTTGTCAAATCAACAATATCTAAAATAGAAATATTTTATCTTGCCACGGACATTTATATGCAGCCTCATAAATTGCAATAATTTTCAACAGTAGTCTAACGAGTGCCCATGATTTTGCTGGCGATTCTTATCGTCAGGATCACGAATGCTTGTTGCGGTAAAAATCGGCACAACTGCGAAGCAGAAGTGCCGATTTTCTAAAAACAACAAGGAAGAGTTATGCAGACGCTGATAATTGCCTAGGAATTTTATTGGATCATGTCATCAACATTATTCGATTTCATTGGTTAAAAAGTGAGGGCAACTGTCAAAATAATTAATTTGTGTATATTTTAAGTGAAACGTTGATCATTATTGGTTATTAACTACGATTAAGATCAATCAAATTTTAAATTTCAGGGTGATTCCGGTGGCCCATTGCTCGTTGCCGGACAACAAGTGGGAGTGGTATCATGGGGCGTTGGATGCGCACTCGAGGGATATCCAGGTGTATATGCTAGCGTTGCCAACCTCCGTGACCACATCACCAACGTCGTTGGACGCTAATTTTCTAATGTATAATAAAACAGTTCATGAATAAATAATTACATTTTAATTACAACTTTGTGTACAAGTATGTTCTCTTACAATGCCCTAATGTTTGCATCAATTATAATTTCACTGTTATGTTTCCTTCCTTTAGACCAGTCATTAGGTACTGAAGGAGGGTGTTTTAATTGAAATTGCGGGGTGCATTTTTGCTCCGTTGTGTTTTTCAAGATGATGATTACTAGAGAGAGGATTTCATGCTAAATGCATATTTTTTCATATTTTCATATTTTACAAATTTACCCGTATAATGCATATTTCGTCTTCTAATACATATTTTAACATATAATAGTAATTTTTAACATTTTGTCGGACGGCACATTACAACACGTGCAATTTTCGATTTTGGGCATATAATATTTTTTTAATAATATATAAATTATTGGTTTTGCAAATCACGAACCGTTTTTAAAAATTATTTATTTACTTAAACATTAATTATACAAAATGGCAAATACGACTTTACAGTTCAGAGGCTAGACTAAGACTAAAGTAACACAATAATATTATTCACTATTTGCATCCGTGGTGAACACCTCCGCGATAAGGGAATTGCTGAGTCTATGGGAACGGCCTTACACTGCACTCAGATGCATATGGGTCCATGATAAAGTTCGAGATGCACAATGATGGATGTACAGGGTGACCGTTAGGTAACTCCTCCTTCCTCAGATTTTGGTATCCCCTGGGAGTTGGGGCTTCGGCTTTGCTGAGGCCAACGGCAGAGTCCGTTGTTTCCTCTTCTTCAGGAACTTATAGATAAGGAGTCCAATGATCCCAATGATGATGATGTACACGAAGATGGTCCAGATACTTAAAGAATAAAATGTTGGGATCCAAGGGACGTTTGTAAATTGTTGTATTGCAGGAATCTCTTGCAGATTAAGTTTACGGAGTTTGATTTTATTTTCGGTGGAGTTGATGCTTCCAAATTTGATTCCTTTGTGGGCAATTAAAGTTGGGGATCCAAGAGTGTGTTCCTGGTATTTAATTTTCTTGTTCCGGAAGAATATATATCTTCTTTGATTAGGAAGATACCAATAAGGTTCCTTGTTTCGGTTCCTTGTTTACACTGTATCTTGATTTCTTCATGATGCGGAAATACAGCCAGGTATTGATTAATTAAAGGTAGAAGTTCTAGATGGTTTTCAGAGATTTTGAGGGTTGTATATTTACATCTGCTGCTGTTTCCTGATTGTAGAATGTCTTTTTCACATTCTGCTTTATTACTTGTTAGCAGATAATTTGAACACTGATAATGTGTTATTGCTTTAGTACACAAGTGATCTAGAGGCCAAATTTCATTTGTAATTTTTGACTTTAGTAAATATTTAATAATAATAATCATTTATTTACGGATAGAACCAATATACAAATTAACAAAAGAGAATTATTAAAATAGATAGAAATAAAAATTAATACAAATATAAATATAGAGAAACAAAATCAAAGCAAGTGCTCAAAAATTATAAATTAAATTATATCTGAAGGAGGCAATGACAAACGTTTGAATATTTAATGATACGCAAAAAAACAGATGAAGATTCACAAAATATATTAAAATTAGGAAACATAGATAATGAATTACATGTACGCATGAAACGACTAATTGGACTGTTGAAACTGTAATTAGTTTTATGAAACGGTATCCTAAATAGAGGTATGTGACGGCTATAACGGTTGTCGGATTTGACGTAGAAACCTAGCATACACAGAATAGCAGAACATTGGATCCCACTATTTATAATTTTATACAAAATTAACATATCTGCGTATAATCTTCTACAACATAATTTATCAATGTGTAAGTTATTCCTAATATAACAAGTTTCCGTGCTTAAATTAAAACCCAACCTAAAAGACATGAATTTGATGAATTTATTTTGTACATTCTCTATTTGATTGATATATTTCATTTGATAAGGCGACCAGACACTAGAGGCATACTCTAAATGAGAGCGAACATATGCAAAATATACAATTTTAACAGACAAATCTGATAAGTCTCTGGACATACGCTTAACAAACCCTAACATTTTAGCAGCCCGGTTACAAATATAATTAATATGGTACTCGAAACTTAATTTATTATTAAACCAGACACCAAGATCTTTGAATATGTTAACTTTAACAAGAGCTGTATTATTAATGCTATAATCAAAATTGTGAATATGTTTCTTACGGGAAAAAGTCATGAATTTACATTTATCAATGTTAAAGTTAAGTCTATTAGTACAACACCAGTTCGCAACAGACGAAAGATCACTTTGTAGTAGCTGACAATCCTCAGTATTACGTATTACTCTAAACATCTTCAAATCATCTGCAAATAGCAGAAAATTTGAGTTCTTAATAGCATGTGATATGTCGTTAATAAATAATAGGAACAATAAAGGACCACAATGCGACCCTTGTGGTACACCTGAGGGAGCATGAAAAACCTTAGATAGATAGTTATTGATTTTAACACATTAATATTGGGAATAATCGTCGCATATTCAGACTCGTATTGAGTAGGTATAGAATTTAATTGATAAAGGTCAAATTCATGTTCATAGTTTATCGGTATAGAGAGAAAGTAATTTATTCTGGTTAATTCAATTTGACAATGTACTTTAATTAATGATTCAAATTCCATTATGTTTTCAATTTTTGGTTCAAGGGGTTATTTCTGATTATATTGAATTGTTATTTTTTGTAGAGTTCCTCGCTGGCCACAGCAGAGTGAAGACGTGTGTATACATCTCCGAGCGGGATCAGGACGCAGTGAGCGATATCTTTCCTATTCTTGTTAATTTCAATATTACTAATTTAGTGTATTATTTAAGAATAAGTTATAGTATTAGTAATTAGTCATAGTTAGATAAAATAAAATACGGCGCTTACGCGCCGGAAATAAAAAATAATGTCGACGGCAATGGACCTTAGTCTGCCGCCGCCGAGTAATAGAGTTAATCCCTTAAATAACCTAATGAGAGCGTTTGCTACCGATCACTCAAGTAATGAACGTATGCATGGCGATAGTAATGAACAGAATCTAAATGCGGATATCTCCGATAAAAATAAAAATAATCAGTCAGGCAATGTCAAACGTAGCCAATACAATATTAAATATAAAAACGACATTTCGTACGGCGCGTACACTATTTACGTTGAACATAAAGAGAAAAATATAAGTAATATACATCCTCTTAAATTGGGCTCAATATTATTCCACAATGATGAATATAAAAATCATATAACAGAAATTTCGCGTGTAGGTAAAAATCGTATCAAAGTCGTTTTATCATCGTCGGCCGCAGCAAACAGACTTGTTGAGGATAACATCTTCGACAGGAATAATTTGTTAGCCTATATCCCGCGACACCTAACAGAAAAAAAAGGGGTAATTCGGTTTGTAGATACTCACTTTGACGAATCATATATTTACAAAAATATCGAATCTGACATTGAGATTTTAAATGTACATCGTTTCTCACGAAAAACTTATTCGGAGACAGATGGCGTAAAATATATTCCGCGTCAAACTATGCTTATAACTTTTGCAGGCATGAAATTGCCTTCGAGTGTAAAAATTAATTATGTTAACTTTCCGGTTGACACTTACATTCAGCCAGTCATTCAATGTTATAAGTGCTTACGATATGGACATACCAGCAAGCAATGTAACTCAACCAGTGAAGCCTGTAAAAATTGCGCCAAATCTCATCTAGGTGAGTGCCCATTAGATAAACCTTTTTGTATAAATTGCAAGTCAGACGAACATAATTCATCGAGTAAATAATGCCCCGAATTTATTTCTCAAAAGAAAATCAAAAAAATTATGGCAGAAACTAATCTTTCATTTAGAGAATGCCAACAGATTTCTAATAATCCAGCAGCCTTTAGTAGTATAGTATCTAACAATAGATTCAACGTATTATCCAATAATTCAGAATTCCCGGTCATTCCACCCTCCTCTAATCTCAGTAAAAAAAGTCAAGTTGATAATCATCAATTGCATACCTTTCCATCTAGGAACAATGCTTCTAAAGCAAAGTCAATTAATTCTGTGACACAAGCAAATCAGACAAAAAGACGAAAAATAAATATTAACTCCCCTCCCCAATTAAGTTCTTCTATACTTCCTAATCCCTATAGAGAAGAGTTCTTAAAATATAAACGGGATATTGCTGAAAGCGTAGTATCAGTTATTAAATCGATATTGGAAGATCCTCAAGTAATGCATCAAGAAAACTTCAAAACGAACCTACAAAATAATATCGAGTCCCTTATTTCCCAATTTATTAATCACAATGTATCCGATGAAACCGATGAGAATAATGCAATGGAATGCTAGGTCTGTAGTTGCTAATAAGTTAAGTTTATTTCTTTTTTTGACAACTAACAATATTGATATCGCCCTGATATCAGAAACCTGGTTGAAAAAAAAATATGAAATTTACGTTAAATGGTTATAAAATAATAAGAAAAGATAGACTAGATGGCAAAGGTGGGGTTATGGTAATTATTCGGAATTCCATAGAGTTCAAAGAACTTCAAGTTAATAGCAACTCTAACGAGGCAATAGAAGTCTGTGGTATTACACTAACTATGAACAGGAAACAAGTCGATATTGTATCTATCTATAAACCTCCTCCAGTGTAGATTGGAATGAGTTACTTGGCCCCATTTGTCAGTCTTGCATCATAGCTGGAGATTTTAATGCTCATCATTCTCTATGGGGCTCCCCATATAATAATAGGGAAGGATTAGTTTTGGCAGATGTCATCAATAACTTAGACCTAGTCGTTGTAAATACTGGGGAGGAAACTCGCCTAGTTCAACCGGGCCAACAGAAGTCGGTGGTTGATATCACTCTTATTTCACCTTTTCTCGGTATTAACATGGAATGGGAAGCAACGGTTGACACTTTAGGCTCGGATCATTTTCCTATCTTGATATCTATGAACTGTGAGGTAAATAAGTGCTCTAGAAGAAAATCAACTTTAAAATGGCATACTAAAAATGCAGATTGGCAGAGTTACTCTAATCAAATATCAGAATCGTTTGAAAACCACCCCAGTGATTCATGTAATGTAGAACTCTTAACTGCAGCAATTAGCCAGAGCGCCAATGATCATATTCCTAAATTCAAATCAAAGCCGTTTAATACAAAACCTCCCTGGTGGAATGATGACTGCAAGCAGTCTATTAATAAACGCAAAGAGTCGCTAAACATATATAAATCCAATTCCAATTATGCTAATTATCTTGAGGCAAAAAAATTTGCGGCAGAAGCAAAGAAAACACTCAAAAGAAATGCTAAACAGTCGTGGATTAAATTTTGCAATAATATGAATAGTCACACTCCAATTAAAAATGTCTGGAATGAAGTTAAAAAAATATCGGGTAAAAATATACAGAGTTCCACAATTCCTCCCCATATCCCATATTTATTTCTTGAAAATATCGTTCCTCAATCTGCTGCCTTACCTGCCCCCTGCGCATCAAATGTAAATCCTGAACATTTTCTAGCTGATCCATTTAGTATGTCGGAACTGGAATTATCTATCAAAAATTCGCCAGGCATTGATGGAATATCCTTTGATATGATTAAACAATTACCGCAAAATGCCAAACAATATCTACTTCATATTTTTAACAATTGGTGGATGAATATGAACTATTACGAGGAATTTAAGTCTGTAGTTGCAGTCCCCTTACTTAAACCAGTTCAAAACAAATATGAAGTAACCTCATATAGACCAATTTCTCTATTGACTTGTATCGTTAAAATATTCGAAAGGATGATCAAGCGTAGACTGGAGTGGTGGTTAGAACATCATGGTAAATTCCCCACCGGGCAATATGGATTTAGAATGAAAACCGGAACCCTGGATGCAGTTACTGATTTAATTACCCATATGCAGCTTTCATTCTCTGTAAATGAATATCATCCATGTATGTTTATCGATATTAAAGGTGCGTATGACAGTATAGATCTACAGATTTTGACCAATAAATTGATAATCCTAGGAATCCCTGATAAAATTGCGATTAACATCACGGAATTATATACAAACCGCAAAATATTTACTCTACACCAGTCAGGTTATCTAATTGGCCCTAGGATCACATCTATTGTACTCCCGCAGGGTTCTGTATTATCCCCTTTACTTTTTAATGTATATACAATGGACCTGCATAACATTTTTTCCGGAAACTTAAGGTGTATCCAGTATGCAGATGATGTAGTTATTCACTCCCAATGCAAAACCTTAGAGGAATCTTATAATAAATGCAAAAATATTGCAAAAAAACTGAACAAATGGACTCTAGAAAATGGATTCTCTATCTCAGCTCAAAAGTCGGCAATTGTTATTTTTTCAAGACATCATCCATCGCCTCGGGATAATATTAACCTATGTGGAATTAATTATCCGATTACGAAACAATATAAGTATCTAGGGATTATATTGGACAGAAAAATGTTATGGAAGAAACATGTTGAATATATGATAGGAAGATGCGAAAGGGGAATTAATATTATCCGATCTATATGTAAAGTAAGTTGGGGTGCGGATCCCATTATGGCTCTTATTTTTTACAAATCCTATATTAGATCGATAATAGATTATGGTTGTGCGTTTTATGGAATGGCATGTAAATCGTTGCTCCAAAAAGTAGATAGAGTTCAATTTAAAGCTTTGAGAATAGCTATTGGTGTAATGAATTCCTCTCCTACAAATGTAATTCTTGCCGAGTGCCAAGAACCTCCTCTTCACATTAGGAGAGCCTACCTTGCCAATAAAACTTTAATAAAATATCGAGAATTCAAAAAAGAACAGATCCTTAAATCGTTAGCTAGACTATCATCATATTTTTTAACTTTAAAATACTGGAACAAAAAAAATTCTCCTCCTCTTGTCAACGCGTTTATAATGACCAGTGAATTTACAGGCTACCAGATAAGCGAAAAATTATATCACTTTTCCCATGATTATGAATTATATTTTCTTACTATTTCGCCGATTTTCCCGAAGTATGATGGAATCTGTGACAACGCTGTATTTCAAGATCTTATCAATACTAAATTTCATGACAGAACTTTAATATTTACTGATGGTTCTAAGACGCCAGAAGGAGTAGGATTTGCTTATTATTCACCCCAATTCAAAAAGGAACATAAGTCTAATATACATAACAATGCTTCGATATTTACCGCCGAAGGTTTGGCTATACTAGAGGCACTGGTTTGGAGTTATGACTCCCGAGTTGAGAAAATTCTGATCATATCAGATTCGCAATCGATACTAAAAGCCATTTCATCGAATAGTGTTAAAACTATGAACTCCAATTATCTAATAATGGTTATCAGAAATATGGTAAACAAAATTATAAATCAAGGTGATGATTTCAATGTGGACTTTTTATGGGTTAAAAGCCATTCCAATATTATCGGAAATGAACGTGCTGACTCCCTAGCTAAAACAGCAGCAAATAATAATGATACAGCATTCGTGTGTGAGAATAAAGCAATTTCTGCCTCAGACCTCATCCCCGTTATTAAAAACATCGCTCGATCTCAATGGGAAATGGAGTGGAAGCTATTGTCTCCCACCCATTATACATTAATCCATCCTACACTTCCCAAATCTTCTCATATATCTGATAACTTATCTCGTCATTTTTCTATTATTATCAGCCGACTTAAAATTAACCATGGTAACTTCCCTAAACATCTTCATAAGATTAAATTAAAAGAGGATCCTCTGTGCATATGTGGACTGGAGGGAACAATTAACCATATAATTTTTGAATGCGATCGCAATATAAACGAAACATCTAAACTATTATATACATTAAAAGATCTTGTAGATCTCCCCACAAACGTTTCTCACCTATTAGCTTTGAATAAGACTCAAATATATTCTGCCTTAGTTTCCTTTTTTGAAAATACAAAAATTAAGATATAAATTTTATATTCCACTAACTCCATATCTCTACTGTTTTATGTTACTCATGGGCCCCCTCCTGTCTCGTTGTAACCCAAGAGTCATGACGGCCCTCATTGACCACCTAATCCTTCTAGTAATCCCCTCGTCTAAACTACTATATCCACGAGGTTAAATTATGAATAATAATTCATTTGTATAGTTGGTCTTTTATAATTCGATTAATTAAAAAGGTCGTGACTGAATGGCGAATGCCTAAGTCAAAAAAAAAAAAAAAAGTTATTTTTTGTAGTTCGGAGAATAACTCATTTGATTTTATGATAATAGGACTCAACCAATTTAATTTACAAAATGTAATTGATGTCTCAATTTTCTCAAAAATATTTAAAATTGTGTTATAGAGTATAACCAATTGATTGAATAAGTCTTTTGCGACTAGTGTGCGTTGGAGTTCGATTTCGCCTCTCATGACAGTATTTAACTGCATTATTCTATATTGTAATATAAGTTCATTGTGCTCAATATCTTGTAAAGTGTTATTAAAGGTTTTCATAATTTGTGTTGTTACACTATATCCAAAATTTATTTGTTTTTTTATATTATTTTCATTAAGCCGCATATGTTTTATGATCTCTTCAATTCTTTTGCCGTCGTTTGCGTCTAAATTTCCTGTAATCATTTTGAATACAGTTCCTAATCCGTCGATTAATCCTCTTTTAACTCTATCTTTAGTTAGGGAGTGTATTTTTATATTATTTATTTTATCGATTATAGAATTACTTATATAACTTCAGGAAATCTCGTTCAAATTTAGAGATATTTTTAATTGTTGAATTTAGGAATACGTGTTGATTATTTAATTTTTCTAGTTCACGATATAATGGATTTAATTCATAATAATGAACAAATGTGTTCTCACTTTTCTGCAATTTTGCGGATCCCATGTGAATAGGGAGTATTCCTATATTTCTTGTTATTTCCTTTATTTCGGCCGCATGCATCATTGCCAGGATGAAAGACCTGCAATAGAATGATCACTTTCAGGTTTATTTAAATATATTCTAATGTTAACATTTGATTGGCGGAAAATATATTTAATCATCAGTTTAACTTGTTTATATTCTAATTGGTCTAACCCGCAACCTAATTTGGGTATAGCCAAATTTGTGATTGAATGTGTTTCACAGAACTTCCTTAAATTAATTAGTGTTTTAAACAAACACTCGTATGTAGGTTTATTAGAATACTTCTTCTTAGTTACTAAATACATTATAAATCTATCTTGTTCCTCTAAATAGCATAACGAATATAACTGAGGGTTTTGTGCTTTAAGCAACCCTACTTTACCAAATCTTTCTTTGAAGTCTACAGCTATGCCTGCGCCCATGCGGAGGTCCTTACTTACGCAATGCGCAAGTGAAAAATGCCTTGGAGCATTAAATAAATGATCTGGTATCTCTACTATATTATTTGTATCACTTCCACTTGGACATACATCAACATCTTTATTCAGACACTTACATATATAGTATACACAGTAACGTTTTATTTATATACAAGTTTGTTAGTATGTCTCCGTCTGGGCTATCGACCTTAGGTCTTTCTGCCCTGTCAAGTGAATATTCCACTTGGATTTTTTATAAACTTTTGAAAATCGTTGAATTGTAACGATCGAGGTTTATCCGTTTTATTTTCTGTGATTAGTTTTCGCGGTCTTTTAACGTTGGACAAATGAATTTTCTCAACGGTATTATAATGTCTGGGGTTAATTTTCCCAGTTTTTAATTCTGCATTAATACTTTCTAAACTCTCCTGTTTAAATTTATTTTTTGTTTTCGATTGTTTTTGTTTATTACTTACAAAAACAGTATCAGGGATCTCAGGTAGATCCTCTCGTTTTTCATTACGTTTATTTATAACGTCTTCTTTATTTTGTACAATATTTTCGTTAATTTTCCCATAAATTATTTTTACTCTATCTTTATGTTCATTAACATAATTATTTATTAATTTAGTTTCAATATCAATGTTTAAAGGAGAGTCTGCGTTGATATGCCCGGAAATTACTTTTAGCGGTTTCATTTTAGTTACCGAATGAATCGAATTATTGTATGCAAGAAGTGCATAGTCAATTTTGACATCGATTGGTTCCTTCTTAAAATTTTCTTGATTATTGAATAATCGAATATGCTCGATGATTGTCGAGTGTACTCTTTCGACTGTACCGTTTGAATTTGGATTTTGAGAACTAATAAAATGTAATGATACTCGGAGTAATTCAAGCAATTCCTTAATTATGGAATTCTTAAATTCTAAGTGGTTATCGGCGATAATCTGTTTTGGGACACCATGGTGATTAAAGAATTTTATGAGTTTATTTGCAACTTCTATTGCTTGGTATGATTTTAAATGATACATTTGAGTATATTTAGAGAATGAGTCGATTATAGTTAGGAATTTATTTCCTTCTAGTGCAATGCTGTCAATGTGAACTATCTCAAAGGGTCTAGTAGCGGTCGGAGTAATATTTAATTTTAATTTCAATGGATTTCTTTGGTATTTACTCACTAGACATGTTTCGCATTGGTTGACAAAATTCTGAATAGTTTGCCTTATATTAGGCAAGTAAAATTCTCGTTTAATTTCTAATTCCAATTCGTCAATTCCACGGTGATTATTTATACCTTCATGGTGAGATTTTATTATTTCTTCTATTTCATCTACCGATTCTACATCTTTTAATATTTCCGAACATTTCACGAAATCTATTTCTGAATTTTTAAAATACCTTTGCATTGTTGAACAAAATTGTTCATATACAGGACTCTCGAAATATAAATGGTATTTACCTTTGAGAATAATATATTCTTTAAGGAATATAATTTTGCAGGAGCATAATCTACTACAGAAATTATTATTTGGTTATTACCAAAATTTACTGGTTTGTTGGAAATTGGACTTTCTAAAATTGGGTCCTCTATATTAGAGTGTTGGGTTTCAATAGCCTCTTCATTATTATTATTATTATATATTAAATCATCTAAATCAATGTCATCTAGACATCCAGGTTCAGCAATTAATGATTCATTTGTATTTCTATTATTATTAACAGGAACTTCTTCAAAGTTCTCTAAAAATTCATTAACTTCATTAACATTAAAATTATCATATGCATTTAATTGTATTCTTGAAAGCGCATCCGCGTTTTTATTTAATGTACCCTTTTTGTAGACAATATTATAATCGTACTCGGACAATTTCAACCGCCACCTAACCAATTTGGAATTCGGCTCTTTTATAGACACTGGAGTGGTTTGTGGTCGGAAACTATTTGAAATTTTCTACCGAATAAGTAGGGCCTAAAATATTTGACGGCCCACACGATTGCAAGCAATTCCTTCTCAATCGTGGAATAATTAATTTCGGAGTCGTTTAAGGTACGACTGGCGTATGCGATAGGTTTATCATTACCAATATTCCCTTGGGATAAAACCGCACCAATCGCGTAATTGCTGACGTCCGTAGTGAGTACAAATGGCTTTGTGAAGTCTGGGTACTGTAGTAAAGGTTCATTAGTCAGTAAATCTTTGCATAATTTAAAACATTTTTTGTATTCCGTATTATTAATATCAATTATCGCGTTCTTTTTTAAGCAATTTGTTAGGGGTTTCGTTAAACCAGCGAGATTTTTTATAAATTTTCTATAATATCCAATAAGGCCAAGGAATCCTTTTATTTGTTTGGTAGTCTTAGGTATTGGGAAATTTTTTATGGCATTTATTTTTTCAGGGTTTGGCTTTACGCCATCGGGTGTCACGATATGCCCCAAATAGGCTACCTCTTTTCTAAGAAATTCTGATTTGTCTAACTGTACCTTAAAATTGGATTCGCGAATTCTGTCAAAAACTTCTCTTAATCTTTGTACATGTTCTTGCAAGCTGGTGCTAAAAATGATTATGTCGTCCATGTACACTAGACAACTTAAATTTTGAATACCTCTTAAAATATTATCCATCGCTCTTTGAAAAGTAGCGGGTGCATTCTTTAAGCCAAAGGGCATTCTTAAAAACTCATAATGCCCGTTTTGAGTGTTGAACGCTGTTTTCGGAATATCCTTTTCGTTTATCTCTATTTGGTGAAAACCCGACACGAGATCTAATGTTGTAAAATATTGGCACCGGCCAAGTTTATCTAATAGTTCATTTATATTAGGCAACGGGTATCTGTCACCTATTGTTTTTTCATTTAATTTTCGGTAGTCTATTACTACCCTCCACTTACGCTTTCCTGACGCGTCTAATTTTTTTGGTACCACCCAAATGGGTGAGGACCAGGGGCTGTAAGATGGTCTAATTATTTTTTGACTAAGCATTTCCTGAACCTGTTTGTCGACTTCCGCTCTATGAATTTCTGGATAGCGGTTACTTTTTGTATAGACGGGAATTTCGTCATTTGTAATAATGTTATGTTTTATTTTATTTGTAAATGTTAATGGACTACTTTCATTATGGAATATATCCGCATATTCCGTTACCAACTTAAAAATTTCATTTTTCTCTTCTCCGTTCATATGCTCTGATCGGATTTGAGATATATCAAACTTATCGTTCATTATATATTTATTATTATTATTATTATTCCTATTACTGAACCTGTTATTATTATTATTGTTTCCATAATTTATATTATTAAAATTCGGACAATTACATTGATCGTATCCATCGATCAATTCCGCAGTAACTGAGGACTTGAATTGAAGACTTACGTCTCTCTCAGTGGAATTAATAGCTGTGCATATAGCTTTATTATTTTTTACAGGAGTCACGCATTGCGGGATCTCTAAATCTTTTGTACGCATATATGGAATAATTACTTCGCCGTTTTTCACGTTTCCTACATTTACCTGAATGATTTGTTCAGACCTTGCGCCCACTGCTGTACAATTCATGGACGGTTTCTGAACACCATCATAATTTAATTCAACCTCGCAACCATTTGCGATTAGCTCATTTGAGCTAAAATCTATTACGGCATTTAATAACTTTATATTATCGAATCCAAGCAGTACATGAAAATTCGAATGAAAATCGAACAAATGAAATTTAAGTTTAGATGCTGCTTGCGATTTAAATAATCCTTGTAAAGGAATCGTTGTACTGTGATCACCGTGAGATACACCATGTGCCGTGGCTACCTCAAAAGGATCGTATTTTATTTCATTTTTAAATAACTTATTAGCAATTATAGGATTCACAAAAGAGCGTGAACTTGCGGTATCGATTAATATTTTCAATTTATTTTTTGGTTCCATTATATATGGTAAACTACTTTTATTATTATTAATGCTCATTAATTGGAACGGGAACGAGCATCCCTGGCATCGTCTAAAAAATTATCTGGTTCTTCATCTATATTATGTAAATTATTTGGATTCGGCAAATTATGATTAATGTTACACGTCGTGGTTGACATAGGTGTAGCATTTTGAATATTTGAATTATTTGTGCGATTCGCATTATTATTATTATTAAATCTGTTAAAATTTCCTCTAGTGAAATTATTACTATTAAAATTATTTTTTCCTTGATAAAAATTCCGTGGTCTAAAGAATGACTGCTTCGCATTGTATTGTGAATTTGAATTATTCACTTGAGGTGTTTGTCTGACATAATTATTATTTTGAAAATTATTACTGTTGTTTGATGCATTATTATTTGATGTTGATGGGTAACTCTGATTAAAATACGGTCTAGATTGATAGACTGGTTTTGAGTTTAATTTTACTTTATCTAATTTATTTGTGACCAATTCTAATTGGAAATCATTAGTGAGCATGTTAAGGGTAGGGTACCCATTAAATTAGCCGCTCAAGAAATCGAATATATCGTTGTAAATATAAACTTCTTCGAAAAGTTTATTTTGATAACATATTATATAAAGATCGATTATTATTTCTGTGTTTAAGTTTTGGTTTAATCGTTATTATTAACAAAGTTAGCAACATTTTACTTTAAACAGACAAACTGCAGAACCAAGTAAGTAACAATAGTGAAATTTGACTTGTAGCCAACCAATGCATACATCTAGGCAATGAAGTAATTTGAAGGCAAAATCATAGTTAATAAAAAAATTATGAACGAATTAGGAGACAAATGAATATTAAAATGATGTTTTTTGTGTCTATTTCCATTAGTATTGGTCAAAACTTGATAAAATTTTCTTACTGTCTAGACAGGAACATAATTGACATATGTGCAAAATTTCAAAATAATCCTGTGGCAACTTCTTAAGATAGTCAATCAGAAAGAAATAAAAAAGTTATGTAGATATTTCTTGCAGCGAGTCTATTGCTCTTCATCCTAGTACGGGCATTCGGCCACTTGAGCCTGATGGTAGTGTGCGCGGGGTTTAGGGGATACGTTATGATGGGGGAGTTTATTTAGCGCGACGTTCAAATCGTTCTTCCGTGCTAGATTTCGTATGCCATATGCATATTCACCTGCATGCCCAATAACATCGCATGTTATTCACATTTCTGCGTCACTCGCGACGGCGGCACTTACTCATATTAGTGTATCGAGTTACAACTGCACTAAAAAAATAAACAAGGGACCGGAGGGCAGGGCACCTGCGACGATTACGATTTATAACATGTACATACTAGTAATGCGTTCACTAAAATTTATAAATCAATTACGTCATGTATATTTTTGATAAATAGAAGTTGTTGATCCCCTCATCATTGCAGAGTACAAAACTAACTTGAAAAGTATACAAGCTAATAAGAATAGTCACATGATCGGGGAATTCCAGATATTTATTAGTAAATAATTTAAGACCCATACAGTGACGGCTCGCGGGGTGACTCATGGTATGGCCGAGGTAGCAATACAGATAGGTAGGGTCGGTTGCAAAGACGGCTGGCGGCGTAATCTATCTGTATTACCATCTCTGCTACCTCGGCCGTACCAGAGTCACCCCGCGAGCCGTCACTGGTCCGATAATTTATAGAGTATTAATTGGAAATTGTTTTTTGTTTAACGTTCGGTTGTTTATTATCTATTCCACAATTTTTTTTATAGAAAACATTTTTAGGTCTGCTTTTTAAAAAGTATTTACCCACAGCACAGTGATCCAGCCACCCTAAAAAGCTGGCCAAAATCCCAAATCAACGTACATTCGTGCAGAAATTGGTATATAGGGATTTTTGACGTCGCTGATTACAAGTCCTAATTCAAAATTACTAAACACAACGGCGGATCCAATATGGCGGCAAAATATGTGGAAATGACATAAAAAATTGATGAAAATTAGTATATGGGGGTTTTCGAGGTCGCAGATTACGAATCCAAAGTCAAAATGAATTTAAACAAAATTGATGATCCATTTTTCATTCAGCGCGTTTTTCAATTTTTTTAAATTCAAATAACTCCTACAGCAAACAATTTAGTGTTAAGTGTGATATTTCATTAATTTTGGGAGGTGAAAAGCTACTCAAAAATAAAATAAAAAATGATGATTATTGTGGGTATCTTAATAACGAAACGTCGTATTTTAGAAATAAAATTATTTTTTAGAAGAGCTTAATATTGTAAGAAACATAATGCAATATAATTTTCCACATAGGCCTTCTGTATGTTTTGTACACAAATATGAAAAATTTATATTCGCAAGTCGTATTATTATGCATTCAAAGCACTCACTACATCTTACGACTTTAACGGCTCATCATGGACTATGGGGTACGACTTTATTTTAATTATTAATATTTTATAATGCTATCCACGTTTATCTTTCAAACTACCTTAGTTTTTAAGCTTCTTTTCGACTTTGCAATTTAGGATTTTGGCCAGATTTTGAGTGCAGCCACTGTGCAGTGGCGTAACTGTAATGAGGCAGAGGAGGGAACTGCCTCCGAACCCCGGGTCTAGAGGGACCCTGGCCTGATTTCGGGGTACAATATCCCAGCCGGACTGTAGTTCATATTGAATTTCAATACAGATGAGGTTATGTTATGTCGGCGAGGTTTTACTTTGCACACATTTTGTATTTTTTAATTGATTATTAATTGGCTTGTAACTCAGGTACGATATTTTATTGCTAAGTCTCGTCTATAATAATTGTCGTAAATATGCTGTTCTCTAATTGGAAATTTGAGTCATAAAAAGGGACATAATAGAGTGAATAACGTGTCTTTGTAATTGCCTAAAGAAAATTAATTTGACTTTGCAGCAACATGAAGACAAAGTTCTTATAGAAATTGCTTTAGGAATTCTACATTAACATTTTAACAAATTAATCTTAAGCAATATGTCCAATCAAAATCATTTGAACTTTGCAGTAACTAAAATGGCTAGCTGACCAAAAATACACTTTTTCCAAAATTGCTCTACAAATTCTACATTGATTTCAATAGATGATTAGAATTTTGATATAGTGATATAAAAGAGCCTACAACAAAACTTTGGGTTAGAATATGCTCTACTTTCATTACTATTGTATTTAAACTTCCGGCTAGATTCGCCACATTCAATATAGTAGCAGATAAAGATTACGCAGAGTTCAGAAGCCTTTACATACATTAATTTTATAAGGTAGAAAGTAAAAAGAAATAAGGCATCAGTTTTAAAAACTTTTTAAACATTACAACCTATAATATAGGGCAATATTTTTAAGACTAAAACGAAATAATATAATTTAAAGGACTGAAGGACTCGATCGATGGCCCTTTCTAACATATGTATGTTTTGTATGTATGTTGGAATAAAGTTCATGTATGTAATATAATTTTGAAAATGTCCATGTGGCCATCATGTTACTTTCTTTATTTGAGAGTATAAAATGGTTTTTTCGGATGTTTTGCATTTTTTAAGTTTGATTTCGAACAAAAATTATTCATTATCTCAAAAAAGTCAAAATTTTTCCATTCAAAATTTTTTCTCGAAAATCAACAAAAGATTGTTATCTTAAATAGATGAATAATCATTTTTGTAATAGAGAGAGACAATACATTTATTGAGACACTTTTGCAAATGACCTCAACGGGCAATTTAAAAATGTCTATTAGATTTTGAGACACAGTGCCCATAAAATGACAAACTTAGAAATAGGTCGACACAGCACATGGACATACAGACCATTTTCCAAAAAAATAATTGTTTTCGAGAACCTCGAAATGAATATTTTCATGAACATTTTCAATCTCGAAAACAATACTGTACGGCGAAAGTTAAAATATGTTTAACATTTTAAATGATGTACAAGTCTATACTCTTTAGAATAGTAGAACACCAATTTGGAAAAGGAATTTAATTTGGAAACTAATATTACTATAAGACATAAAGTAAAATAACCTTATAACAACAACGAAAAGGTGTAAAACTTGCTATCTTAAGTTTTTATTAATCCTACGTTTCCAGTCTTGAAGCAAATTATTTTGGCAAATTATTTGACTTAATGATTCGTAAATTCAAAAATGTTTTGGAAGCATTTGTACCGATGCGATCAATAAATATATTTTTGCCAGAAAACGCGCATTACTTATATAATGGGCCCATACAACAGATATGGTTTCAAACTACATTATAAAATCTATTGGTAGCTTTTGGAGATTTGTTGTATGGCAATAATGAAAATTTCAAGTTATAATCCCCAAGAGATTATTTCTTGGGAATTACTTGCTTACGATTATGTCGCCCTTCAATTGTGTTTGGACGACGCTCGCTAGACCGTGAAATGGTTGGGTTGGGCGGGGTTTGGTGTAAACGCTACAGCAGAAGTGTTTTTTTTTATAACTTCTCACCCGCCACAACCGATGCAAAAAAAAATAACCACAATACATATTCTAATACGGTTCTCACGCTCGCGCTGTAGCGGGGTGCAGACGTATAATAGCCTCTCTCTTTTAGAATCGCAGGCGCAACCTTGAATGTATTAGATATACGGAAATAGCACTGAGTTAATTTACCCTCGCTGTAAGCTGGGTTGCCTACAGTCATACCAATTTGATTTCATCCCCCTCTCGCGGGCGTTTATCGTACTTTTGATGGATACCCTACCGTTAAGAGCTGAGTTTAAATTTGGTGGATTTTTCACTCGTAATTGTGAGCCAATGGGTTCTTTCAACCCGTGCAAAAGTACACAAAATGCATTCTGTCTGAAAAAAATCGAAAGATAACGACGTTCTAGAATGTCAGCAACATTATTTGTTAAGTATGAAATTTGCAGGTTCAACAACCGCTGCAATTTGTTAAAAAAATCAAACGGGGATTCGTTGTGATTCTGTTTTGAATTAGTTATTTCACTGTTTAAACTATATAGATCGCGTTTATCGCAATAAGAATTAAGGAGAGCTTCTTTAAGATCTTGCCAATTGTTAATAACACTTGACGAAATATTTATGGCGGCTGCGCCTTTGATTTTAGCAATTATACTTGACATGAGATAGTCATTCTGAAAATCTGTTGGATCTCCAAAATTATAAAACTTTGTGACGAGTTTCTCACAAATATCAATAAAACGTGAAATTAATTCACTTTCTCCGTTAAATTCGGGAATCATTTTTAAAAATTCTGATTTAAGATCCATTTTGAATTATATTATTTGAGTCGAGTCTGAATAGGTACTCCGCGATGGAATATAAATAACGTAACGATTTTCTCTCGCACGCGAACAATATAGAAAGCCTCTAAAAACGTTGTGACTTACAATAATATTATCCTCATCTTCGTGTTCATCGACGATGGGGTACTTCTGAGATGTGGACTGCTCGAGCTTCAGGGACGCCTTCTTGGTCCTGGAGTCGCCGGGTCCTTTTGCAGATATCCGATTAATCGTTGAAACGAACGCAAAGTGTTTTTATCGATATTCACTCGATTTTGACTTTCCCCGAATATCCTACCGACTGCGCCGATTATTGGTTTAGCAAATCACGAACCGTTTTTAAAAATTATTTATTTACTTAAACATTAATTATACAAAATGACAAATACGACTTTACAGTTCAGAGACTAGACTAAGACTAAAGTAACACAATGATATTATTCACTATTTGCGTCCGTGGTGAACACCTCCGCGATAAGGGAATTGCTGAGTCTATGGGAACGGCCTTACACTGCACTCAGATGCATACGGGTCCATGATAAAGTTCAAGATGCACAATGATAGATGTACAGGGTGACCGTTAGGTAACTTATATGTGCTTAATTAAAAATAAAAAATAAACAATTATGTCGATTGTAATAGTTGAATAGTAGGTCTAAGTTAAAATAGAGTTACACAATAAAACAAAAAATCTCACTACTGCAACTAATTAAAATATAAAACACATTTTAGCGATTCAAATACATGAATAGATAAAAGATAAAATAAAACATTTGCAAATAATAATACCAATAGTAAAATTTAAATATAAAACACGAAAACTGCTGCTTAAACACAGAGTAATAAAAAATACAAACTGTTTACACTAGAGTAATCGTGGTGGCGATCTTATAAACCTATCGCTGTCAGCTGAGTACTGCTCCCAGTTGAAATAGGCCTTGTCGATGAGAAGTTCTTTTATCGTTGATTTAAATTGCTTACTTGGTAGGCATCTTATACTGACAGGGAGCTCAATGTAAAACTTAATGCCCCAGTATCTTGAACCATTTCTAGACTTCACTAGTCGCGATTTATTTATGTAAAGTTCTTCTCTATGTCTGGTTTCATATGCATGTATGGATGTTATGGTGTTATACTGGCCGAGGTGATTTCTAACATAGAGAAGACACTCCAAAATATACTGGGATGGCAGAGTCATTATACCTAGTATTTTAAATAGAAGCTTGCATTCATCGCGATATTTGACGCCAGCAACAATTCTTATAGCTCGTCGCTGAAGTGCAAATATACGATGCCTACCAGCGGAATGCCCCCAAATAAGTAGGCCGTAGCTCATTATGCTATGGTATGTGGCATGATATGCTGCTTTTAGAATTTGCGAAGAGACCTGATTCGCTAAATTTCTTAATAAGAATATATTACTGCATAATCTGGCAGCTAGGATATCAGTGTTAAAGAAGAATCGATCACAAGTCCCAAGAACCTAGCTTCACTCGAAAAGACATCAACATCACGATCACACCTCCTTAACGTACAAAGCAAATTGATTGTCTTGGAATGATTTAATTGAAGTTGGTTAGCATCAAGCCATTCTTTAGATTTTTTAAGTGCCTTATTATTCAACTACAAAACATGATCAAGCCGTTCACTGTTGCTTACTAAGGTGGTATCATCCGCATACAGGATAGTCTGTACATTCTCAATGCAGTTAGGGAAATCATTAATGTACATTAGGAATAATAGTGGACCCAGTGTTGATCCCTGGGGCACGTCATGTTCTAGTCAGTTAGTTCACCTTTACTGCTTGATATCTCCCTTCCAGATATGATTTTATTAGTTTGCAGCTTATATCAGTAAAACCGTACGAAGACAATTTTTTTATTAGTAAAACATGGTTGACACAATCAAATGCCTTTGTCAAGTCAAGAAAGGTAAGCATAGATATTTTGTACCTAAAATATTATGTGAGTTCTAAGATAGCATTAGTAGTCGAAAGCCCTTTCCTGAAGCCTAATTGATGTTTATTTAGTATATTATTATCTTCTAAAAAAGACACAATTTGGTTATACATAATACATTCTAGTATTTTGGAAAATACTGGTATAATAGAAATCGGTCTATAATTAGAAGGATCTGATCTATCTCCTTTTTTATAAACAGGTACTACTAATTCTATCTTCATTAGATCAGGGAATGTGCTTAGTTGTAGGCATGTGTTAATGATATGGGTCAGTGGAATTAAAATGGATTCCTTACAACTTTTCATTAACTCAACAGACCACCCATATATATCTTTGGTTGTGCTTGTTTTTAATCCGCATATGACATCTCTTACATACGCCACTGATGCCTACTTGAAGGCAAATTTAATATTAGAATTTGGCGGTGACAAAAACTCCGTAGCATTGAAATTACCAGGTTGAATCGAATCAATAATATTTTTTATAGAATTATGAAAAGCTACACTAAATTTATTTGGAGATATGCAGCTAGGTTCATCTCTAAGTGATGGGCTATTTGTATTTGATTTAATAATTTGCCACATCGCTCTATTTTTATTGGCGAATAATATTGTCATTGGCTTCTCGTTTAGCTGATTTTATTGCTATTCTATATTTAAATCTGTACTTAAGGTATATGTCTTTCAGGTCTGAATTATTTTGGTATGCGAGACGTATAAAATCTATCCTCTCTCTCATATCCACAAGTTTATTGCTAAACCAGTGAATTTGATTTATTTAAGAAGATTTGCACTTTATACGCTTTTCCAGAAATGTGTCTTTAAAGATAGTGGAAAATAAATTATGAAATATTGCATATTTGTTTTTTGAATCACTAATATTGATAATAATAATAATAATAATAATAAGTTTATTAAAATAAAATACAGCATACAATTTGATATTTTACATACAGGGTCTTCATTTCAAAAGGAGCCACCCTGAATAACTTTGGATCTGAAGTAGTTACGGTTTCAAGAAAAAATACGTCAATTTTGTTTTCGAGGGGGAACTTAAAAAACACTGTTTTTATAATTTTATCTTTCACCCCCTCACCCCCAGCCACCCCATCTTTATAATTTCAAATGGCACCCCCTATTATGCGATACCTCATTTTAAAGGGCACAAAAAATGCTATCCAGCAAAGCAAAAATAATTGAAATCGGTTCATTTGTTTTAGAGAGAGAGGGTATTCATTTCAAAATAAACCACCCTGAATAACCCTGGTTCTGAAGTAGTCACGATTACAGGAAAAACCATGTCAATTTTGTTTTTGAGGTGGAACTTGAAAACACTGTTTTTGGAATTTTATCTTTCACCCCTTCACCCCCAGCCACCCCATCTTTATAATTTTAAATGGCACCCCCTATTGTACGATACCTCATTTTAAAGGGCATAAAAAATGCTATCCAGCAAAGCAAAAATAATTGAAATCGGTTCATTTGTTCTAGAGAGAGAGGGTATTCATTTCAAAATAAACCACCCTGAATAACCCTGGTTCTGAAGTAGTCACGGTTACAGGAAAAAACAAGTCAATTTTGTTTTTGTGGTGGAACTTGAAAACACTGTTTTTAGAACTTTATCTTTCACCCCCTCACCCCCAGCCACCCCATCTTTATAATTTCAAATGGCATCCCCTTTTGTAAGATACCTCATTTTAAAGGGCATACAAAATACTGTCCAGCAAATAGACATTAATTTAAATCAGTTCATTTGTTTCAGAGATATTCATATCAAAATATGCCAGACCAAAGATTGTGTGGCTGGGGATGAAAGAAAAAATTATAGAAACAGTGTTTTTCAAGTTCCACCCTCTAAAATCAAATTGACGTATTTTTGCTTAAAACCGTAACTACTTCAGATCCAAAGTTATTCAGGGTGGCTTGTTTTGAAACCAAGACCCTCTCTTTCTTAAACAAATGAACTGATTAAATATTTTTTATTTGCTGGATGGATAATATTTTGTATTGCCTTTAAAATGAGGTATCGCACAATAGGGAGTGCCATTTGAAATTTTAAAGTCGGGATGGTTGGGGGTGAGGGGGTGAAAGATAGAATTCTAAGAACAGTGTTTTTTTAAGTTTTCCCTCAAAAACAAAATTGACGTTTTTTTTTAAACCGTAACTACTTCACAACCAAAGTTATTCAGGGTGACGTATTTTGAATTGAATACCCTCTCTAGAACAAATGAACTGATTCCAATTATTTTTGCATTTCTGGATAGTATTTTTTAAGCTCTTTAAAATAAGGTATCGCACAATGGGGAATGCTATTTGAAATTATAAAGATGGGGTGGCTGGGGGTGAGTATTTTGAACTTAATACCCTCTCTCTCTAAAACAAATGAACTGATATCAATTATTTTTGCTTTGCTGGATAGTATTTTTTATGCCCTTTAAAATGAGGTATCGCACAATAGGGGGTGCCATTTGAAATTATAAAGATAGGGTGGCTGGGGGTGAGGGGGTAAAAGATAAAATTATAAAAACAGTGTTTTCAAGTTCCACCTCAAAAACAAAATTGACATATTTTTTTCCTGTAACCGGGACTACTTCAGAACCATGGTTATTCAGGGTGGTTTATTTTGAAATGAATACCCTCTCTCTCTAAAACAAATGAACCGATTTCAATTATTTTTGCTTTGCTGGATAGCATTTTTTATGCCCTTTAAAATGAGGTATCGCACATTAGGGGGTGCTATTTGAAATTATAAAGATGGGGTGGCTGGGGGTGAAGGGGTGAAAGATAAAATTCTAAAAACAGTGTTTTTTAAGTTCCCCCTCGAAAACAAAATTGACGTATTTTTTCTTAAAACCGTAACTACTTCAGATCCAAAGTTATTCAGGGTGGCTCCTTTTGAAATGAAGACCCTGTATAATAAACAACTATAGCCCACAAAAGACAAATATCTTGTGCGTGGGAATTAGTACACATTAAATACTCTAAAACTAAACAGAAATAATTTGAAATAAATACAATGGAATGAAAAGCAAATCACCAAATGATACTTATTACAAATTTATAACACAAACGCTTAGAACAATCCTTCAAAAATATTGTCACGATAATCTTCGTGTTAATGTAATACAAATTTTTTAAGTTCACATTTAAATTTGTCTTCTGCACTTAAACTTCTTATAATGGGTTCCCCATAATAGGCTACCCATTTTAATATTTGAATTAATTTTTTTTTCAGTTAACAAAACAAACTTTTTATTATACTAAATTACAGCTAACTCTTTGGGATTTATGATAACATAAATATTTGGCTAATTTAATTAACTTTTAAAAATCACGTCTTCTAAATGACCTCCACCTACTTCAACACATTTTTCAATATTAGATAAAAAGTAGTTCATTACACGGCGTAACAAACCTTTGTCTATTCCTTCAACTTCTTCACGAATTTTGACTTTGAGTTACTCGATTGTACCTGGACGACTCGCAAACACTTTGGCTTTTAAATATCCCCACAGGAAAAAATCGGGTGCCGTTAAGTCGGGGGACCTCGAAGAACAAAGCAAATTTCCGAATCAAGAAATGAGTCGGCCATTAAGCGTTTCTCGCAGAACCCGCATTGAGTTTCTGGCGGTATGAGCTGTTGCCTCATCTTGTTGGAATAATCCTCGTCTATTTAATTCTGGAATGAGCAATGTCTCTAGCATTATTTTCATCCTCAAAAAAATATGTACCAATAATACCAAAAGATCCTACTCCACACCACACAACAACTTTTGGATTATGGAGGTTCTGCGTAAAGATTTCACGAGGATTTTCATTTGACCGGAATCTAAAATTCTGTTTATTAACAATGCCGTTAAAATAAAAATTTGCCTCGTCGCTCATTAAGAGACTGTGAATTGCTCCTTGATGTAAATTCAAAAATTCTTGACAAAATGCTAACCTTGCTTCTTTATCTTGATTTATAAGTTGCTGTGCCATTTGGTATTTATAGGGATGAAATTTTAAATCTCTTTGAAGAATTCGATCTAAGCTTCCCTTTGATATTCCTAGGATAAGGGTTTGTCGATTAGCAGACCTTTTAGGACTTCTCGTAAACGCAATTCTAACTCGTTCAATATTTTCTGGTGTACGAACTGTCCTTCGACGTGCTTCAAATTTTGTACAGAACCATTTTCGCGCCAATGATGAACCCATAACTTAACAGTTTTACGATTTGGCGCGTGACCTCTATTGTTATTATTAAACTGACGCCGAAATGCACGCCTAACTTCTTCTATCGAATTGCTTCTTATGTAAGTTTCTACACAAAACACATGTTGTTGGACTGAGTAATCCATGAAAGTTAAATAATTATGATGAAAACTAACAAACTTCTCGTAGAAAAATAACGTTCCACAAAATTATTAACATAAAACTTATTTGTGACAGGTGCCTACTTGATCAATAATTAACTTAAATCCCAACGACTACAAAACATAATTCCACAGAGCTAAACCTTTTTAGTTATCTCGTAGGGAATTAATTAATAAAATAAAATGGGTAGTCTATTATGGGGAACCCTGTAAAACATGGTATTGCATTCCTAACTTTTGGTAGCACATAATCAAGGGACCTCTGGCCTATGGACAATTTAATCTTAGGAACCACTGTGTCATCTCCTTTTCTTGTGTTGTGTGTTTTATGAGATTTGGTGGTGTTTTGAATGATTTCCTTCCAACTTTATAGAAATACAGTTGAGGGATGTTCAATACTCTGGCCTCTTTGAAAAGTAAGTTTGTTGGGTAGTAGACTGATTTGTTTAGCATCCATTTAAAAATCCTCTTTTGTATGATTTGTAGTGATTTCATATAGGTATCTCTAGCTGATCCCCAACAAGTAAGGCCATAAAATAGGTGACTTTGCAGCAGAGAGTAATATATTATTCTCATCAGATCATGGTTGAGGAATTCAGAAAGCTTCTTAAATAAACAAAATGTGTATCGCAATTTTTTAACCAGGTGACAAATGTTTTTTCCCATCTCAGATGTTGGTCGATAATTACTCCTAAGTAGTTAATTTCGTCGGTAATTTTAATATTAACTATATTTCCATTCTTTTCTACTGATAGTTCTTGAAATGTTAGAAGATTGTTGGTATGACATGAGAATGGTAGGAATTTGGTTTTACTGAAATGTATAGATAATAAATTATTATCTAAGTAATCGAGAATTCGTTTAATGTCTTCTTCAGCTTTTGTTTTTAGATTATGCCAGTTAGCATCCTCGTAAAATACCGCTGTATCGTCCGCAAATGAAATCAGTGTTCCGTTCGATTGAATTTGGAAAAGGTCATTAATATATGCCAAGAATAGAATAGGACCAAGAACTGTTCCTTGGGGAACACCGCACTGTATTATACGTTCGGTACTAAGGTATCCGTCTATGTTGACTCGTTGCGTTCTTTCATGTAAGTAAGATTCAAATAATTTGTTAGCCAATCCTCTAACACCCATGCATTCCAATTTTTTTAAGAGATGTTCGTGATTAACAGTGTCGAATGCTTTTTGCAGATCTAAGAAAACGCACAAGGACTTCTGGTTATTATCAAGACTTGAATATGCCTTTTTTAACACAGCATTGATTGCATCTTCCGTTGACATTCCTTGGGTAAACCCATACTGGCGTTTGATTAATAGGTTGTATTTGTTAAAGAAATTAGTTAATCTTTTCTTGATTAAAAAATTTCGAAAAAAAATTCGAAAATTTTTGCAAAATTTGAAATTAACGATATTGGTCTATAATCAGCAACTTCTTCCTTATTGCCTTTTTTAAATATAGGTTTTACTACGGCATTCTTGAAATGTTTAGGACATTTTCCTTCGCTTATAGCCGCAATTATTTCTTCAAACCAGATACATATAACAGCTTCAAGTTATGTGCGTATTTTTCGGAACATGAATTATTAATAAATCCAATGAATTGGCCATCCGGGATAGAAATTAGCAGATACTTTTTTAGGAACGCTCCCACGAATCCAGACGCTACGTAAGGTATCCGCGAAGCGTAGCAGAATAGAGCCAAGCGCATCAAGTGGAACCCTTTTTAAAGTGTTATTTGTCAACACACAATCACTCCGAAATAAATATAATGAACTAGACTGTCTTATAGAAAGTGAACAATTAGATATTGTATGCATTACAGAGCATTGGTTAAAAACATGTGAGTGAAGTGTATGGCGTGAATGATATGCTAACAGCGTCACACTTTTCAAGAAAGAACTCAAATGGCGGTGGCGCCCCAATTCTAGCCAACAGACACACCAACTTCGATGTGTTATCTAATATAAATAAATTATCGATCGAAACTCAATGTGAAGTGTGCGGCATTCATCTAACCCATATAAACAAAATTATTATTGTTATCTATAGACCACCAAATGGCGATTTTAATGTATTTTTAAAGCATAATGTTTTCTGTTTTAGAACTTTTAGATTTAATAAACCAATATGTTCTGATTTGAGGTGATTTTAATGTACCCTTTAATAACCCCAACCAAAGAGTGAGAGATCTTTGTGACGATTTTACTTCCTTTGGTTTCACACAAACCGTTTATTTTCCAACTAGAAGAGGTAATACTCCCGACAGTCTAGACAATGTTTTTATGAACTACGAGCCACCTGCTTTCAGTATTCTACCATGTCAAATGTCATCTGACCACAAAGGTGTTCAGCTTGAATTTGAACATGAGTCCTTTTGTGATTTGATGACATCTAGGTTAATTAGACCCATAACTCAATCGGGAAAATTTAAATTTTTTCACCTACTAGAATCGTCAGATTGGAGTACAGTTGTCAGGGAAACCGATTGCAATAGGAAATACGATCTCTTCCAAGAAATTATTATGTCCGCTTATCACTTAGCATTTCCGGAAGTAAAAATGAAAAATAAATCAAGCAAAATTAACAATATTCACTGGTTCACTAATGATCTTCGTGCCATGCGCGAAAACTTAAATTTAATCCATGACACTCTTCAAAAAAGAAATGATGCTCCTCTTACTAATATGTATATACAAATCATATCGTCAAAAATATAATGCTGCAATTAGATTAGCTAAACAAAAAGCCAACGATAGTTTCATTGCCAATTCTAATAATAAAGCCAAATCTATGTGGCAAATTATAAATGCTGGTCGGAAAACAAAACGTTGTGGTGACAAATCCTGTAACAGTGAACAATTTAATAATGAATTTATATCCTACATAAAAAATGTATTCAAGATGTTGACCTAAACCCTTCAGATTTCACCCCCATCGCCGTCCCAACCGGTTTCTCGTTCAAATTAATATCGAGCTCTGATGTAAGAGATGCTATTAATTCTATAAAGTGTAGTAAAAGTAAGGACATATATGGACTATCTACCGACATATTACAATCGTGCAAGAAATCACTTATTATCCCACTTACCTCTATTATAAATGCATGCATCAAAATATCATCAATTCCTAATGCAATGAAAATTGCATCGGCAATTCCAATATATAAAAATGGTGATATAAATAATCCACAAAATTATAGGCCCATATCGATATTAGCAATATTTTCGAAGGTATTGGAAACATTTTTACTATTGCAAATAAAAAAATACTTCGAAGATAATAAAATGATTACCAATTCGCAATTTGGATTTCGCTCTGGAAAATCAACGATAGATGCCATATTGACCTTACTTAACGAAACATTATCAGGTTATGAAAACGGGGAGTTCATCATGACTTCTTTTGTAGACTTGAGCAGGGCCTTTGATTGCGTAAATCACGAAATTTTATTGGGGAAACTCGCGCGCCATGGATTCAACGAAAGCAGCATCATGTTAATACAGTCTTATCTGTCAAATAGGACACAAGTAGTAAAATACCTCGAGCACACTGCCGGTTGATAACTGTGTTCCTCAAGGCTCAATCTTAGGACCGCTCCTCTTCATTATATTCATTTACGATTTACCATCCCACGTTAATGATACTTTTAATGTCATTTATGCTGACGACACCACCCTAGTTAATAGAGATATAACTCTCGACGAGGCAATTGCTAAGAGTGAGAGGGCAAACAATAGATGTAACGATTGGTTTACCAGCAACAAGTTGTTCTTAAATCAAAATAAAACCGTTAATATGTTGTTCACTTTAAGGAAACACGACCATGCTACCTTATCATCTGCAAAATTTCTAGGGGTTTATTGGATCCTCAGATGACATGGAGTGCGAGCAGTTATATGTTAGCAAACAAGTTATGTAGTAATATATTTCTTTTGCGTAACCTATCACATACAATATCCGCAACAACATTAAAAGCTACCCATTTTGCTAGATGCCATTCCATTATTTCATATGGGTTATTAGCGTGGGGCCATTCTGCTTGTTTAGATCGTATATTCAGGCTCCAACGAAGAGCAGTACGCATAGTAGGTGGAATAGGGTACAGGGATGACTGTAGAGCCTTGTTTTGCAAATTACGTATGATGACTCTACCAGGACTCTTTATATTCCAATGCCTGATGTATGTCAAAAAAAAAATATCACACATTACCAGACATCTGAAACTATACATGCCCATAATACACGAAATAAAGACGACATTTATATAAAACAGTTAAGACTGCAAAAATCACAAAACGGACCCAATTTCTGGGCTCCAAAATTTTATAATGCACTGTCCCAAGACATAAAAGTCTTACCACTAAAACAATTTAAAACGTATACAAAGAATTTTCTAACTGATCATGCTTTTTATTCTTGGGATGAGTTCCTCAAAAGTAGAGTATGTGATTAATATTATTTATATAATCCACATTGTATTGCGTTAGCAATTACTTGCTTCAAGTTTTATTTACCCTGTATTCTTTTTGCGCTGGTTAATGTACATAACTTGTATTTATTTTATTCATATGTTAATTCTTTAATCTGTTCTACATGTATATGTACACACAAATATTATAGCCATATACCTATAACCACTATTAATATTCCTGACTTATGTAAACTGTTTCAGTGTTAGCATTAATAATATACTTTTTCGCATCATATTAAATAATTACCTAAAGAGTTTTCTGTTTGTATTAAATTATAACGAATCATTTTTCTATTTGGAAATTGCGGCAGTTCGCTGACAAAAAACGAATCGTAACCATAGTAACAACTAAACTGTTGAGTAATGAAACCGCTATCATTTGATTGGACGTCACCTGTTGGGTAATGAAAATGCTATCATTTGATTGGACGTCACCTGTTGGGCAATGAAATTTCTATCATTTGATTGGACGTCACCTGTGGAGAAAATGATTCGACCGAATAATGGAGAACTTTCTCAATGAAAAACAATTTAACAATGTTTATATTATTTAATAAGATGCGAAAAATATTATTATTATTATTATTATTATTATTATTACTTGATGTACTACTCAACGTAATAAGAGATATATGGATCCAATTGGATGGTGCACCACCACATTTTGCTCGCAGTGTACGACAATTTTTGAACGATCGTTACCCTAATAAATGGATAGGACTCGACGGACTAGTACTGTGGCCACCTAGGTCTCGAGACTTCACTGAATAATATGTTTTCTATATTAAGGACATGGTGTTCTGCATTACGTATCACCTTTTTTTATTTAAAAAGATTGGTACCTAGATTTTACTGAATAACACAAAAACGGCCCGTTATCAACCCCCATAACCTAGGTCATTTTAATCTCCAAGTAACAAGGAATCCAAAAAATTCTAAAATATACAGGGTTTTAAAAAAAGGCATAAGTTTGGTCTGTAACTTTGTTATGAGACACCCTGTATAAATTTAAATATTTTTAGGGCATGCAGCTCACTATTCTGCACAACTTTTGTATAAAACATTTTGACAAATAAACACGTGATTGACCGTTTCAGAGCTCTGGGAACGGTCAATCACGTGCTTATTTGTCAAAATTTTGAAAAATGTTTTATACAAAAGTTGTGCAGAATAGTGAGCTGCATGCCCTAAAAATATAATGCCGTTTTTAGCGCATATAACTGCGGACTCTACTCATAACGACATTACAAACCAAACTTATGTTTTTTTTTTAATGGAACATCATGTATATTTCAGCATTTTAGGATTCCACGTTACTTGGAGATTAAAATCACCGTTTTTGTGTTATTCAGTTGTTTATACAAAAAATTGAATAAAATTGTTAAAGTGCTCCCCTGAAACTAATAAAGATAATTCATTCTAATTTAGTGGTAAAGTTTAGTTGATCTTTAGTCTTCAAAATTACTCTATCAACCAAAACATAACTCGGCCTATTATGCGGGGTGATAGCCATTCGCACAATTTCTATTTTTTTTTTTTCAAATGGAACACCCTATATATTATGTCATAATTTAAAAGTTCATTAAGTATGTTATCATATAAGGTTTCGTATATCTGAAGTTGATGGTTTTCTCCAAAATTTTACCATGATGCGTTATTAAAATTAAATTGTGATCTTGTAACAATATATGAAGAGTCCATTTCTCATAGTCTTCTCTTAAATCCATCCAAGTCGACATATCTTCTGTTTGGACCAAGAAGAAAATGCATACAAATGGAAAATCTTTTTAAGCCATCAATAAATATATATATATAGTATATATATACCGGGTGTGGCACTTAAGACGCCTCGGACCATAGCTCCTTTACGATAAAAGCTATCGAAAAAAATCTAAGAACAAAGTGGTGCATAGTTACCGTCGCTATGTTTCAAAAATATTTCTAATCATCAGTGGCGTGCCGTACTCCAGTGGCGTACCAAACTTATGTTTTTTTAAATGGAATGCCCTATTTTTTATTGCAGATTTGGAAAGTGCTCGACGAGTACTTACTTTTTTATCTAACATGTTATACCCTTCACTTTAGCGGTTTCGCTGTTATAACCCCTTCTTTCAAAATTGCGCCCCATTTTTGAGATTTTTTTGTAGAGAAACTAATTGACGCCGGCGCCTAAATTTTGAATTGAGACCTCGTATACCTTCACATAATTTTTTTTCGGGTAATTTATGGAAAAAAAATAATTTTTGATTGATCTTCGCATGTTGTCATTTTTTCAGAAAATTTCAAATGGCACCCCCCTAAAAAAATTACGGCGTTGTACAGCCAAAACTCTAAATTTTTCATTGGTGTAAAAAAAATTACACATTGCATAACAAAATTTCGAAGAAAAAAGAAATTTCATCGCAAATGTCGGGAAACGTTTTCCGTTCCCAAGTGTGCCATGAGAAAACAAATACACAAATACGGTCAACATAATAGTATGTACCTATTTATTCAACATGATATGAAAAATGCAGATAAAGAAAATTTAACAACTTAAACTAAATGTTCGAAATGACGACCTTCCTACTGGAGGCATAACTGCAACTTCGACTCACAGGCTCTAGACACTGCCTTAAGGACTTCTGTGGATATACCGCGGAAAGCCGCGCGGATTCTCTCCCTCATATCCTCGACAGTAGTTGGTACCGTCCTGTAAACCTCGTCTTTGATATGGCCCCAAAGGAAGAAGTCAAGGTGTGAGGTCTAGTGATCTTGGCGGCCACCTCACAGGACCCCCACGACCAATCCAGGAGTCCGGAAACGTTTCATCGAGAAATTCCCGAACGACACAGCTATTATGTGCAGGAGCTCCATCGTGCTGGAAAACTATCTGTCGAAGAGCGGCTAGAGGGACATTTTCCAAGAGATCATCCAAGTCGTCGCGAAGGAACCTCAAATAACTGTTGCCGTTCAGGTGCCCCTCGATGAAATAAGGACCCAAAAGGTGTTCTCCAAGTATGCCTCCCCAAACATTCAGCGACCATCTTTGCTGGTGGTTTATCATTCGCATGGCTTGTGGGTTTTCATCGGCGTAATAATGGTAGTTGTGGCGATTGACATGCCCATTTCTATGGAACGTTGCTTCATCAGAAAATAATACGCGCATAAGAAATGATTCCTCCTGCTCAATTTTGTTGATAGCCCACATGCAGAAATCTTGCCTCGCATGAAAATCTTGAGGTTGCAATTCTTGGTGCAGTTGAATCTTAAATGGTCGGAATTTGTACTTTTTAAGAACACGATGTACGGATCGCTTTGAAATATCGTGATTCCTACTAATATCACGGATACTGGTATGAGGATCTTCAATAACTGCCTCCAGAACCTGCAGTTCATTATTTTCGGTAATAACTGCCTTCTTTCTAACTCTCCTTGGCCGTTTCACACTTCCCGTAGTAGTAAATCTCTCCAACACTTTTTGAAACGCACGTTCATTTGGATGTGCGCTGTGCGGATATCTCGCAGCATACACTCGTGATGCCAAGAAACAATTTTTGTTACATTCTCCAAGAATAAATATCATATCAACCATTTCCTCTTGAGTTCGGAACATTTTTAGAACGTTTATGAAAAATGACTTATGGCTGCTACTGACGTCTAATAATTTACTTTGACAATTACCAATCTTTTGTTTTCTCATGGCACACTTCGGAACGGAAAACGTTTCCCGACATTTGCGATGAAATTCCTTTTTTCTCCGAAATTTTGTTATGCAATGTGTAATTTTTTTTACACCAATGAAAAATTTAGATTTTTGGCTGTACAACGCCGTAATTTTTTTAGGGGGGTGCCATTTGAAATTTTCTGAAAAAATGACAACATGCGAAGATCAATCAAAAATTATTTTTTTTCCATAAATTACCCGAAAAAAAATTATGTGAAGGTATACGAGGTCTTAACCTGTACCTCAATTCAAAATTTAGGCGCCGGCGTCAATTAGTTTCTCTACAAAAAAATCTCAAAAATGGGGCGCAATTTTGAAAGAAGTGGTTATAACAGCGAAACCGCTAAAGTGAAGGGTATAACATGTTAGATAAAAAAGTAAGTACTCGTCGAGCACTTTCCAAATCTGCAATAAAAAATAGGGCATTCCATTTAAAAAAACATAAGTTTGGTACGCCACTGGAGTACGGCACGCCACTGATGATTAGAAATATTTTTGAAACATAGCGACGGAAACTATGCACCACTTTGTTCTTAGATTTTTTTCGATAGCTTTTATCGTAAAGGAGCTATGGTCCGAGGCGTCTTAAGTGCCACACCCGGTATATATATATATATATATATATATATATATATATATATATATATATATATAAATATATATATATATATATATATATATATATATATATATATATATATATAGTGAAGTGTGAGGTGTAACGGGAGAAAGGTCCAGAATTTCGATATAGTCCGCAGGGAGCAATAAACCAGATGTAGTGTGTGCTCAGTCACTATATTTCGCTATAAGTAGCCAACGTTTCGCGTAAAACATTTACGCATCATCAGCGCCTAAAATTAAATGTTACAATAAATTTTAGTGAGGAGTAAAATGATCAAAATTGAGAAAAATTTAACAAAGTAAAAGCTGAAGGCAGTGAACAAGAAAACAAAAGAGGTTAAACTTACTAGTAAACGATTAAAATAACTGAAAACCGTCACAGTTTCGCACTGGGTCAGGGCCTGTGTACCGTTGTACTATTGCGACTACATTCCTTTTTGGTACTCGAGTCAGGGGTTGTTCTCCTTCTCCCATCTTGACCGTTGTCGGTTTCGCTCGACGGTTCGGATGGGGAAAGGAAAACAATCTTTGCCGCGCTTTTTCGTACACTATTTCCCACCAACATCTCCGGCCTCGATAGACGTTGCCCCGCCCATCTCCTTTTCCCACCGCGAAATTCCACCGGATCGAACCACAACAGTGTTGTACTTGTTGAACGCCATTTTGCACCGTCAATTTTACACCTACCGACTGTGCTTTTAATCTGTTCATCCACTATGTATTTTCTGATTTAAGTGGTTTGTTGCGCCCCTATTACGTTACGCGCACATGTTATTTGCGATGGCTGTTGTATTTTTAAATTTTAACGCCTCGTCTACACACGATCACCATGACGAACTTCTTAACCTCTTCACCACGCGGTCGCCTCACGCACCGCAGGACATCATTATTTTAATCGTTTACTAGTAAGTTTAACCTCTTTTGTTTTCTTGTTCACTGCCTTCAGCTTTTACTTTGTTAAATTTTTCTCAATTTTGATCATTTTACTCCTCACTAAAATTTATTGTAACATTTAATTTTAGGCCCTGATGATGCGTAAATGTTTTACGCGAAACGTTGGCTACTTATATCGAAATATAGTGACTGAGCACACACTACATCTGGTGTATTGCTCCCTGCGGACTATATCGAAATTCTGGACCTTTCTCCCGTTACACCTCACACTTCACTACATAGCAGCGTCCGTTACTTCTTGCCGTTTTAATTATATATATATATATATATATATATATTGAAAAGAAGTAACGGACGTTTACTTGTAATGAGGAGAAGTAACGGGAGGTTATGTCCATACAGGGAGAACACTAGTTGATGGGTGGTTCACTCAAGCCTTTATTTCCATGTAAAGCTAATATTTCGCTAAAACTGTTGTTAGCATCTTCAGAGCTACAATATGATGACAAAAAATAAAAACAATGGGATCTGATTTATAAAAAGTGAGTTACATACCTCGGAAAAGGGGCTACCCTATTGTAAAGTTACGCAAAAATATAATTTGAAGTTGAAGTTCAAGACAAAAATCCAACGGTGTGAACATTATTGTTGTTAAAATTTTAAAAAACTTATTCTAAATAACAGTTGTCAGAGTATATTAAAAGAACGTCGATTGCCGGATACGTCGGTGCAATAAAAACAGATTAAAACACAAACTGTGATCAAGAAACACAAAACATATTAAAAACGTGACGAGCGTGTAGGTAAACGTGGTATATGGCGACCGGATATATGGAACAGCTGATCGTATGTTGATGTAGGGACGGACGAAATGGAAAAAGGATGTGCATAAAGTTGCCTACCTCACTGCGAGCCCCCGAGAAGAGAGCAAGCAACAGGGCAAGTGTGTACAGAAAGACCGAACAGGAGGAATTGAAAACTCGAAAATAAAAAAGGCGGGCGTAACGGATTGAACGGGGAAAAGAACTAAAAAATGGGGGATGTAAAAATTGAATGAAATGAAATAAATAGAACACGATCACTGCGCCCTCCAGGGGCCATACAAGGTAAAGAGATGGGATGAAAGTGAAAATGAAGAGGGTTACTGTCTGACCGGGCGGGTGAGGGATTGGTTTAGGAGGTAGGTGTAGATGGAGCTGAGGTTGTTGATATCCTGTTTTGAATTAATCGCGCGGGGTCTATTATTTATGTGGCACATTTCCAAGAAACATCTTTGGAAATAGTTGTTATCGCTTTCCAGAATAGTTGGTTCATTAAATTTGAAGCAATGCCCAGTGGTGTGTGCATGTCTGCTTAACGCACATGCTTGGGGCTTGCATTTAATATCGCTCCTATGAAGTCTAATTCTAGCTTCGAGCTTTTGCGACGTTTGACCAACGTATTCTGCATCGCAGTGATTGCAGTTAAATAAATAGACAATTCCGCTTTTTTGATTAACAGGGGTGGGATCTTTGGGATTGGGAAGGAGGTTTTTAATGAGTTTGATGTTATATGTTGAAAATTTTACATCATATGGCCTGAAAAGCGCAGTGATTTTAGGGGTGAGGTCTCTGATGTATTGGATCTTTTTGTACACGACCCTGCTGGTCACTACGTCATCCTCGGCAGTAACGACGGGAGTGGAGGCGGCTCTATGCGGGGTGGAGAACAGGAGCTTATTAAGGAGTTTGGGGGGGTACATATTGTCACGAAGAATGTTATGAAGGAGGTGGAGGTTCTTTTGGTGGAACTGGGGGTGGGATAGTCTCAGAATTCTATTCTTTAGGCCCAAAATGACATTGACCTTTTGTTTATCTGGGTGGTATGAGTGGTACTGAATGTAGCGGCCTGAGCTAGTGGGTTTTCTATACCAGTCCAGCACAATTTCTTGGTTATTGGTTCTAATCACACTACAATCAAGGAAGGGGACTCTGTTATTGGTTTCAGTTTCAATTGTGAATTTTAAAAGAGGGTCAAAAGAATTAAAAATGTCTAAAATACTGTCTACTGTGGATGATGGAATTGAGGTGATGATGTCATCGACATATTGAAAAATGAAAGGGAAAGTGAAATCAATTTTATCGGTTACAAAGTGGAGCAAGGAATTCATGACTATTTCTGCTAGAATGGGAGAAAGGACAGACCCCATGGGGGTTCCTGTTTTTTGCAAATAGAACTGATTTTGAAATGAAAAATACGTGTTATTGAAAATGAAGGAAATAAGCCGGAGGAAAATGTCTTTTGGAATGGTGGTGTTGGGTTCGATAAGATGCCAATTCTGTGACAGAATGTCTATTATAAGTTCTAATGATATGTTAGTAAAGAGTGATGTGACATCTAATGAAACCACAACAAAGTCGGGTGGGATGGTCATATTTTTCATTATCTCGGCAAAACAAAATGTATCTTTAATTCTGAATTTATTGTAATCTATAAAAGAGGTTTCAAGGATGGTTTTAATAAATGAAGCGAGTTTAAAGGTTGGGCTCTGAAGCTCTGAAGATGCTAACAACAGTTTTAGCGAAATATTAGCTTTACATGGAAATAAAGGCTTGAGTGAACCACCCATCAACTAGTGTTCTCCCTGTATGGACATAACCTCCCGTTACTTCTCCTCATTATATATATATATATATATATACCGGGTGTGGCACTTAAGACGCCTCGGACCATAGCTCCTTTACGATAAAAGCTATCGAAAAAAATCCAAGAACAAAGTGGTGCATAGTTACCGTCGCTATGTTTCAAAAATATTTTTAATCATCAGTGGCGTGCCGTACTCCAGTGGCGTACCAAACTTATGTTTTTTTTAAATGGAATGCCCTATTTTTTATTGCAGATTTGGAAAGTGCTCGACGAGTACTTATTTTTTTATTTAACATGTTATACCCTTCACTTTAGCGGTTTCGCTGTTATAACCCCTTCTTTCAAAATTGCGCCCCATTTTTGAGATTTTTTTGTAGAGAAACTAAATGACGCCGGCGCCTAAATTTTGAATTGAGGTACAGGTTAAGACCTCGTATACCTTCACATAATTTTTTTTCGGGTAATTTATGGAAAAAAAATAATTTTTGATTGATCTTCGCATGTTGTCATTTTTTCCGAAAATTTCAAATGGCACCCCCCTAAAAAAATTACGGCGTTGTACAGCCAAAACTCTAAATTTTTCATTGGTGTAAAAAAAATTACACATTGCATAACAAAATTTCGGAGAAAAAAAGGAATTTCATCGCAAATGTCGGGAAACGTTTTCCGTTCCCAAGTGTGCCATGAGAAAACAAAAGATTGGTAATTGTCAAAGTAAATTATTAGACGTCAGTAGCAGCCATAAGTCATTTTTGATAAACGTTCTAAAAATGTTCCGAACTCAAGAGGAAATGGTTGACATGATATTTATTCTTGGAGAATGTAACAAGAATTGTTTCTTGGCATCACGAGTGTACGCTGCGAGATATCCGCACAGGGCACATCCAAATGAACGTGCGTTTCAAAAAGTGTTGGAGAGATTTACTACTACGGGAAGTGTGAAACGGCCAAGGAGAGTTAGAAAGAAGGCAGTTATTACCGAAAATAATGAACTGCAGGTTCTGGAGGCAGTTATTGAAGATCCTCATACCAGTATCCGTGATATTAGTAGGAATCACGATATTTCAACGCGATCCGTACATCGTGTTCTTAAAAAGTACAAATTCCATCCTTTTAAGATTCAACTGCACCAAGAATTGCAACCTCAAGATTTTCATGCGAGGCAAAATTTCTGCATGTGGGCTATCAACAAAATTGAGCAGGAGCAATCATTTCTTATGCGCGTATTATTTTCTGATGAAGCAACATTCCATAGAAATGGGCATGTCAATCGCCACAACTACCATTATTACGCCGATGAAAACCCACAAGCCATGCGAATGATAAACCACCAGCAAAGATAATCGCTGAATGTTTGGGGAGGCATACTTGGAGAACACCTTTTGGGTCCTTATTTCATCGAGGGGCACCTGAACGGCAACAGTTATTTGAGGTTCCTTCGCGACGACTTGGATGATCTCTTGGAAAATGTCCCTCTAGCCTCTCTTCGACAGATAGTTTTCCAGCACGGTGGAGCTCCTGCACATAATAGCTGTGTCGTTCGGGAATTTCTCGATGAAACGTTTCCGGACTCCTGGATTGGTCGTGGGGGTCCTGTGAGGTGGCCGCCAAGATCACCAGACCTCACACCTTGACTTCTTCCTTTGGGGCCATATCAAAGACAAGGTTTACAGGACGGTACCAACTACTGTCGAGGATATGAGGGAGAGAATCCGCGCGGCTTTCCGCGGTATATCACCAGAAGTCCTTAGGGCAGTGTCTAGAGCCAGTGAGTCGAAGTTGCGGTTATGCCTCTAGCAGGAAGGTCGTCATTTCGAACATTTAGTTTTCTTTATCTGCATTTTTCATATCATGTTGAATAAATAGGTACATACTATTATGTTGACCGTATTTGTGTATTTGTTTTCTCATGGCACACTTGGGAATGGAAAACGTTTCCCGACATTTGCGATGAAATTCCTTTTTTCTCCGAAATTTTGTTATGCAATCTGTTTTTTTTTTACACCAATGAAAAATTTAGAGTTTTGGCTGTACAGCGCCGTAATTTTTTTAGGGGGGTGCCATTTGAAATTTTCGGAAAAAATGACAACATGCGAAGATCAACCAAAAATTATTTTTTTTCCATAAATTACCCGAAAAAAAATTATGTGAAGGTATACGAGGTCTTAACCTGTACCTCAATTCAAAATTTAGGTGCCGGCGTCAATTAGTTTCTCTACAAAAAAATCTCAAAAATGGGGCGCAATTTTGAAAGAAGGGGTTATAACAGCGAAACCGCTAAAGTGAAGGGTATAACATGTTAGATAAAAAAATAAGTACTCGTCGAGCACTTTCCAAATCTGCAATAAAAAATAGGGCATTCCATTTAAAAAAACATAAGTTTGGTACGCCACTGGAGTACGGCACGCCACTGATGATTAAAAATATTTTTGAAAGATAGCGACGGTAACTATGCACCACTTTGTTCTTAGATTTTTTTCGATAGCTTTTATCGTAAAGGAGCTATGGTCCGAGGCGTCTTAAGTGCCACACCCGGTATATATCCTATAGAGGTGATGTTCATAATGTTAATATCAGAGACAGAGGTCGCTTATCACCACCGCATCATAAAACATCCTTATTTGAAAGATCATTTCATTATACGATAGTTAATTTTATTAACAAAATTGACATTTCCTGCAAAGATGTACACTCTAAAGCCAAATTTAAGAAATATATTTTCACAGTTCTATAGAGAAAGCAATGTACCGCATAATTCCTTTTTTTTCCTTTTTTTATTTATAAAGTGGATAAACTCAATTACACTCTTGTATATTCCTTTTCATTTATTTGTATTACTGTTAATGTTTTGTTACACTCTAGTTTCAGTTTTAAGGTGTAATGGTTGAACAGTGTGTGCTTGGCACACAACTGAATTACATCTTGTTTTTTTTTCCTAAACAGATTATTGTGTGTATCTGCGTGTATTTCATAATTGAATATGTATGTTGATATATTCTGTGTATGAAAAAAAGAAATAAAAAAAATATTAGTATTATTATATTAGGACATATCAAATTGCATATTGAAAAACACACCTGAGCAAAAATCATAAGCACCTTGCAATTTGAAATAAAACACTCCCCTTCAGTACCCAATGATAGGAGTAAAGGAAGGAAAACATAACAGTGAAATATATAAATAACATTATAGCATTGTAAGGGAACACACTTGTACACATAGTTGCAATTAAAATGTAATTATTTATTTATGAACTGTTTTATTATACATTGGAAAATTAGTGTCCAACAACTTTGGTGATGTGGTCACGAAGGGTGGCAATATTAGCATATACACCTGGATATCCCTCGAGTGAGCATCCAACGCCCCATGAGGCGATTCCCACCTGTTGTCCGTTAACAAGCAGTGGTCCACCGGAATCACCCTGAAATTGTAATTTTATTGATCTTGAAATTGTAGTAATAACCAGTAATGATAAACTACGTGTCACTTAAAATATGCGCAAATTAAATATTGAAAACCTTGTTTAAGTTACTCAACTTTTTTAAATCTGAGACCCAGTCAGCTGAAAGTTTTAATTTCCTAACGACACGTCCAAAATCTTGCTATTTTAGCTATTGAGGATTTGGCATGAGAAAATAACATTTATATATTAAATCAGTAAGCATGAATGTGCATCCATTGCATTTTTAGAAATTATGGAAATATGAAAATTAGACACGATAGTGGAAGCCAAATGAGAAATATTATACAATTTTGGTGACCTTGAGAAGTTATCTCTGGAGGGTGTCAAAGTAGCAATTCTCCTAAATGTATCTTCTCTCTGGAAAACGATTTTGACTTTTACTTTTAATTTTAATGTGTTTACTATAATAATTTAATATTTTATCTACTTTTAATGTGTCAACTGTATGTATTTATATTTGTCTATATTTTTATATATTATTAATCTGACGCTCACATCCGCCACAATGTAACTTTAAGTACCTTATGTTGTAATATGGTGGCCAAAGTGAAGAATGTATAAATAAATAAAAAAAATATATGGGGTGATGTCTGACGGTACTATCTATCAACTAGGGAACGTTTCGTTTCTTTCTCTCTTTACCACCCTCAAGGGTGATTCTTTTTCTCGAACTTGATTTTTAAAGCGGTATTTTGTACAGGTATATAATGGTTCAGTCTTAAATTGGCCAGTTGCGCTATGGGCGTAGGGTGGGAGAAGAAAACGGTGTGCGTTGCCTGCGGAAGCACGGACGTGTCTGGCGGCGAGCGTACGTGCCGAACGTCGGCTTTCTCTACACCTGCAATGAACTACCCGATTTTTCTCTCTGATTGTACTTAGGCAAATGTAAGTTTCTCTCACTTGGATTCTCAGTGCACGGACCGCCTCGTCATTAGCCATTTTGACGTTGGCGGACTGTACCCTCCTTGCCTCAAGTATTTTTCTTACCCATACCCAGGTCACGCTGTCGGTGGAATTTACAATTTCATTCCCCGTACCAAGTAATAACGTACCAGCGTTACAAATATTTAGAACTTCAGGAGGACGTCAAAGTTGAAAAATTTGCCAAAATTTATCTACACCCCAGTAACAATTTTGAACAAAATATTATATATGGTAGTGTCCGACGACTCTATCTTATCATTGAGTGAATGTTTCGTTTCTTGATCTCTTTACCATCCCCAAAGGTGATTTTTTTCGGAAACAACACGTCTTATCAAAAGCGATATTTTGTACAGTAAAAATATCCTTGCTTCAAATCACCGTATTGTGCTATTCTTCGGATACATACGCAGGTCGTGCTGTTGGTAGAATTTGCGATTATATCCTCCGAACCACGTGACAATTTTTTAAACACTGGTCTAAAAATTACAAGTATTTTTCACCGGCAAGAACAAACTAAAAAAAATGGTGATGTGGCCATCATGTTACTTTCTCCGACTTGATGGTCATTTATATTTACGTTTTCATGGTTTATTTTCAATTGAAATCCTATTTTAAAAGTACTTCGAGCGTTGCGTGAACTCGGATGAAACTGACGTTTAAAACGTCAAAATTATGAAAGATGGAAAAATTATACTTCAAATTCAAAAACTCAGTTTACTCAAAAACTAAAAGGATTTCGAAAAAAACGTATTCCTTATAAGTTGTTCATTTTGGCACTCTCTGCAATTATTATTAACATCAATTTACTGTAACTATTATCGTTTCAAAATTATAAACCAGAAATGAAACAATAATTAATAAATTTTTTTCTCGAATAACAATAATTTTATGAAAAATATTTTCAAACAAAAGATGTTCATTTATTTGTTATTTTCAGTATTTGTTTAAATATTTTTGTGATATTTTTCATATTTAAGAAGATATTGGCAAAAAACAAAAAACGGTTAAGGTAAACACCCACTTCCGGTGTACGAAATTTTACCAAAAGCTTTTCAGTTCTTCGGATTATCAAATAAGACTTATGTTCAAAGTTTCATATCAATTGCTCTATTAGTTTTTGAGATACAGCGCGCACAGACACACACACACACAGACACACACACACACACACACAGACACAAATTTTTTTTTTCCAGAAATTGATGAAATGGCATCTAGGGACCCCAAAACGGATATTTCCGTAAAAAAAATTTTTGAAAAAAAAATCACGATCACAATACTTTCTCGTACTTCGTAACGGAGAAAGTAAAAATGTGCTAATTTAGTCATTTTCGAACCATTCATGTGATAGAGGGGCAGTGATATACGCGTAAGCATAGTCCAGCCAGACTTTGATGGATTTTCAGAAATTTTTAACTTAAGGACTGGCTCAGTTAATCTCTCTACCTTTTAAAACGGGTTCGGTCTTTTCCTTGCTTCTACTTTTTACTATTTTATTTTCCACCGACTAACATTTTTTTGACGGCGCGGGTTACATTTCGAATGATTATTTCAACTTTATCCTCGCACACTAATTAGACACTTAATACGTACTGTTGCTTAGTACTTTTTTTTACTGAAATTCTTACTGAAAGAATTTTAGATGGTGTCATTAAAACGTTCACAATTTGAGCTAGACAAAAAAAAGTTGATAAATGTATTTCTGGTTTAATGTCCCAGTGTCTCCAAGATGTTTTTTTTGGACTAGTGTGTCTTTATTTTTACAAATTTATAAATTGTAGCAATAATTTGCCATTTTGGGAGTGTTACCGTGAATGATGAATGTGTGTATATGACTGACATCTGTTCAATTTATAAAAAATCTCCTTCATAGCTGGTCACTTGGAGGAAAATAAAAAAAATATATATTGTAAATAAATAATCATATATCCCGATTTTCAGTGACGTGAATTTCTTCACCTAGTTAAGAATCACCATTTAAAGAAAACTATCAATGTGCTTTGAAACCAAGTTGATTCCAGCAGTAACACTCAATAATATTTCTAAAATGTGTTTACTAACTATTTCATCAATTATTCTTACCGTGCAAGCACCCTTTCCTCCTTCGGGTACACCAGCGCAGATCATGCGTTCAGTGATGTCATAGTCGTCGTATATATCTGTACACTCCTCCCAGTCAACAATATTAACATCAACGGTTTGAAGCCTTTTTGAAACGGAACCTATACCGGTGTCTCCCCAGCCGGTGCAGGTGGCTGTGGAGCCAGCTGGAATGGCTTGATTTTTTGTAGGCAGGTCAACTGGTCCAACTGATTCAGAGAATACAAGACGTGATTGCAGTTCAAGGATAGAGATGTCGTTGTCCATGTTATATAAATCGAAGTCAAGGTGCTGATGAATCCTCTTGACTTTAATTAACTGGCCGCCGGATGCGTGTTTGGTACTGCCTGCACGAACTGCGAGAGAAGAGACTCCTCGGCTGTATAATTGAAAAATATATATATATTTTTTAAATTGCATACTCTGACTCAATATTACTGTTGTAATTATTGAGTATAATAAGTTGCCTAGTATAGAGTGAGATAACAGAATATCATAATAATATGCAGATTCTCGTTATCACAAGTGATGCTTTAATTGAATAAACATGATAATTTACCACATAATAATAGATGCGATAACAGAAAATCGATAATTAATGGGGTAGCTTGACATTACAACAATGTTTTGCATTGTCATAATCGATAACAGAAAAACGGTAATTAGGTGAGTAGCTTTTAAAGTTATAAAAACATGATGTTCATGACGTTACGTCACTGTCAAAAGTTTTAATTTTTACAATTACTCTTGTAGCAAACCAAACTATTCAGCTTGTAATAAACCATAACTTTTCCTGATCCTTATTATTATTTCATTCGATAAATTATCGGTAGTAATATACCTAGATCGAGGTTAATTATCAAAAAATCGTTTTTTGAGTACCTTGTTACCTAGTAATTTAACGAGACAATAACATTTGTTGTCAGTTGACAACAAATGTTATGTCGAGATGAATTACTAAAAGGTAAAAGGTACGAAAAAAATGTGTTTTTGATAATTCATCCAAGCTCGCGGTGAAGCTCTCGGTTAATAACCAGACAACAAATGTTATTGTCTCGTTAAATTACTAGGTAACAAGGTACTCAAAAAACTATTTTTTGATAATTAACCTCGATCTAGGTATATTACTACCGATAATTAATGTCATTTAACAAAAGCGATCATTAATGTCTGTGACGTAGTGTCTTTATGACGTCTAATTGAATGAACTGTATACTTGACAGATTTCATATGTATTATTATGTACAATTGTGGCCAAAATTAAATAAGACTTTCTTTCTAATCCAAAATTTATACGTATAAATTAAGCTCCAATGCTGATTCTGTATTATTAAAAGTCAATGCCAATAAACAGGGTGCCCCAGAAAGAAGTGGTAACTTTTCTTAATGATCTCAACATGTCGTTTACTTTACAATTAAAACAAGAATAGTTGCAGATGTTACAATAAAGTTTCAACTGTCAACATGTTTAGTTTAATTTACGCTGAATGTTTTTTTTTTCTATATTACTGCTCCTCTATTTGATCTAAAAGGAATCCAAAACCACCGTTGGATTATTTTAATGTGCATTATATGGTACCACACGCTTATGTATTAATGTTGTTTTACCATCTGTATGAAGTTTTAAAAGTAAATACATTTATTCAAAACAACCACGTTACCTTTGCTTTGTTATTTGTCTGTTTTACGTTTATTTCGATGTCAATTTATTTGCAACGAATAATAATTATTCCAACGAAGGAATGGTTTTTATAACAACCCCTATTACAGTGGAGGTAGCTTACGCAAAGTGAGTAAATTTGTCTCATATATGTTATAAGTTTAAGGTAAAATCGAATGTGGTATTAGGATATGATGCAGGTAATTGTTCATTGATATATTATTCTAAGGAATTGTCTTACTGGTATAATGAATACTCAAACAAGCTGGAAGGTTTAATAATATCGAATTGGAGAAAATGGTGCAGGGATTAATTACTGTGGATATAACTGAGATTATAAGATATTTAGCCAAGGAATGCTATTGCTCATATACATCTGTGTATAACATACTCACAAAACTTAATTACCATCCTTATAAAACACAATGCAATCAGGAGGTGTTCATAATAGATACATATTTAGTGGGGGAATATTCTGTGTGTGTAAATGTCATACAAACGACATACTACTGACGTTCATAAAGAAGCATAGATAACATGAATATTTTGAATAAATTAAATTACTTTTTCCGTTGCTTGTTGGTTAACGGTTAACTTTAATGTACCCAAATGTATCAAAAATCGTCTATTAATGACCCCTATTAATGAACGATTTTTCATTAAAACGATTTCTAGGGCCGCAGTGGACTAGTGGGTAGAGGTCCGGCCTCTAGACCACGCTGGTGCGGGTTCCGGGCGGTCACTTTTTTTTACTTTTTTTAACACGAAAAATGGCCGTGCGGGTCCCTCATTTCACTTAAATGAATAATTAAATACTATACATCGGTTGTGGCTGAATGCCCTAGCTGACTAAGCCAATTTCCTATCATCCTCGATTCCCTAACTGGAATTCCTATCAATCACATTTCCTTAAAAAAAAGAACGATTTCTAGTTAAGCATTAAATAGCTAATTCATGAGTGGCTAATTACTCATAATTACAGGAAATGTAACTGATAATAGCGAGAAAACGATCAATAATTGGTTTCACATGTAAATGCAAAAGTATATCAATTCTCTGCGTTAGAAACAAATTAGCGGAGAACCGCCTTCGATTTTGTTATACAATAATGTCAAAGTATGAAACGTCAAATTTATAAAACTAGCCATTGCAAATGATGCGACATTAAATTTGCTTTCGGAAGAGAGTACACATTTTAACCAAAAAACTTACGTAGAATTTATTTCCGCTATTAGCATGTTTTGCCGATATTGCTGCAAAGGGCTTAATAGCAAGTTTATTTGTTTGTTTTGTTTGGATTTTCTCTAATCTAATTTCTAATGTTGATCTAAGTTGCGATCAACGGAAAAATCTTGTAACCAATTCGTGTGTTAATTGGCGATTAATGATCTCAACAATTAATGCACTCACGCAAGCGCTCGTACGTGAAAATGTCTCGATCATTAATCGCCATCATTAACACACTTGTTGGTTAAATAACTACTTTCTACATCCACCTCTAAAATGACAAATTGTGCACTGACAGATATTGCTATAAATGACGTTTTAAACATGATAGCAATTTAAATGCGGCTTGATACCGATTCGAGAGGTTTCGGATCGACCCGTAATGAATACGCAAAGCGATAATAAAGAGCAAAATTTTAGTGGCACTGCTCCTAAAATTAAAGAAGCAGCAGCAGAAGTAACTAATAATTTATTACCCAAAAAATCAAGGGATCAATACAATCGAGCCTACAATATTTTCGATGAATGGCGAAAACAAAACCAGGTGAGATCGTTTTCTGAGCAAGTTATGCTTGCATACTTCAGTAAACTTTCGAAAGATATGAAGCCCTCGTCTTTATGGTCAATATATTCTATGCTACGATCAACAATTCACCTCAAACACAATTTAGATATAACTAAATATTTTAAACTGCGAGGATTCCTAAAGTGAACATCAGATGGGTATTCACCTAAAAAATCTAACCTTTTGACACCCGAGCAAATTAGAGAGTTTTTATTGTCCGCGCCGGAAGATAGATATTTATTTACAAAGATTTGTACAGCAGCAATAAATAGATACTAAATGAAAGTAATATCTGTATGTTTTCTTACTTTAGGTTGGAATAATTTTTGCAATTATGGGCGCTTGTCGTCGTCAAGAATTGATGAAAGTAGACGTTTCCCATGTTTATTTACAAAAATCAATTTAATTTTATCAGTCCGGCTTTCAAAACGAATGTGTTTAGTTGTGTTTTTATTAGTGCCTAAATTGATAACTTGTATTGTGTGTGTATTTAATTGAAGTGAAATATATTAATAGTATATTACGTAACAAGAGTTGTAAATAGCAAATTACGCGCAAGTGAAAAAATTGCGTACGAGCCGCGTAGCGGCGAGTAACGCAATTTCACGAGCGCGTAATTGCTTTACAACTCGCGTTATGTAGTATACTTTATCTACGACCACTCTCACCTTAATTTATATTTGATTCTCCAGTCCATAAATGTTCCTTAAACATTTTTGTATCGCGAGGCGTAGCAGGGAGAAACTTGTTGGCCGCTTATTTAATCATTTTCGTTGTTGCTGTTACTGGACATTATTTATCTTGCAAGAATTGAAAAGCGTTTCATTAACAATGGTTACATACCTCATTATTTGGTACTTACTTCTGAATATCATTGCATTTGAATGAGAATGTGCGGAATAGCGAAGTGACAGCTTCGGGGTGCGTGATGTGACGTTTAACAATCGCGGACTACTATATTTAATAAAAACGAACAAACGCGCAACTCTCAACCAATCAAAAGTTCGTAAACGAAACTCACTAGTACCTTTAATTTACAAGCGGGCTCTAACATACGTGGGTGTTTTGGTGTATTTACGCAGTACGCGCATTGTACGATAATGGGCATTTACAGTAGTGGTCGTAGATAAACACTTAAACAGTTTATGCACAGTTTACAATGTCAAAGCAAACTCGTGCAAATGTTAGTATGTATTTATTCAGAAGTGAGAAAGATATTTTACCCGAAATAACTAATGTGTTGCCAACATACGAGGATATGATACGTTGTTTTCAAAGTGTTCGTTTGAAACTTATAGGGGATGGATGCAAACAGCCAGAAACAAGAGCAGTTGCTTGTATTGTTGCTAGAAAAATAAAGGATGTTTGGATTAGGGCATCTCTTCCAATTGTATCCAGCAAAACAATAATTGATTTAATTATTCCATATAATATTAAGTATCAAAAGTCTATCAAGCCTATTAAATCTAGGAAGACCGTAACCCTTACAAAAAAATTGGAAACATTTAAAAATGATGCAAATCTATTGTTTGACATTTGTTTCTGCAAATGTTTAAATAAACTATTGAGTAACTGTAAAAAGTCAAAAAATATTTCAGAAATAGGATGGAATTTCATCGACGACCAAAGAGGTAAAAGAATAATGGCGATTGGCACAATTGACAGGAAAGTTACGGCTAATCTGAAGATGCCAAACAAAACATTGTAACTACGAGTAAATTTTGATGAGTCTGTACCTAATCACGAGCGAAAGATGTTGCCGAAGGAATTGTAAGTTACGTGGGAAGTCGCAATGTAGATCTATCAAAATTATTGGTTGTAGGATGTGATGGGACTAATGTCAATACTGGTTGGATAGGTGGGGTGATTCGATTACTAGAAACCCAATTAAATAAACCACTGCAGTGGAGTGTCTGTATGCTGCATGCTAATGAGCTCCCATTACGCCATTTATTACAGATACCAGATGGCCATACAAGAGGCCCTTATACCTACTCAGGACCAATTGGTTCCCTCCTTACAGCCTGCGGAAAAATGGCAATTGTTAAATTTAAGGCAATTAAAACTGATTTACCCCATGTGGATGAGAGCGATCTTAGCAGTGACCAACAATATTTATTCAAGATGTGTCAAGCGATAGGTACAGGAATGTGCCCAACAAGATTAGCTGAAAAAAGTCCTGGTAAAATGGCACACTCCCGGTGGCTAACTACTGCAAACCGACTTCTTAGATTGTATGTGGCAACGAAAGATCCTTCCGAGAATTTGCTGATACTGGCTAAATTTGTCATAAAAGTATATTCCCGAATGTGGTTTGAAATGAATAGTGTTATTCTGAACAACTGTTATTAACAGCGATGTTATTAACATCGGTGTTATTAACATTGCAATGTTATGTGAAATTGAACAGCGCTGTTAAAAACTGTATTCTGAACAACCCGATGTACACAAATTGGCAAC